>CAOJBJ011587557.1:0-10359 GCA_948291685.1 Euphorbia celastroides | reverse complement strand
CGAATCTTACTTAACCATCAGAAAGGTCTCGCTGGTAAAACGACCAACCCTTCTCACGGTTTCTCTGTCTTGTAGCCTTCAAGGAGATGCACCCAATTGATTCTACCACTTCTTATTTTAACCAAATTATGAAAATTAAATTGATGAATTAAATAATAATTGTTTTTATTCGCTTAATAATTTGATTTAATGTTGTTGCTTTTCAAAAATAGCCTAACACAAACTATAATAGTATCCTCATCGCATATTTATTAATCCACCTACAGTGAGAAAACGTATTTTATTTACCCTTAAAGTTTAGTGGTAGAGAACATGTAAGATCCATTTTGAGATGCGTAATGTCTGCGGAACTAAAAATTCAGAGATATTATCCAATCCGAGACATCAAAATTTGTTTATAATTTAGAATTTACTTGTTTTCGAGTGAACTTTACAATTTTAGATTCATTATCTATGCAAAATGTTAGTTAAATATAAAGTAAATCATTAGTGTTGTTCTAAACAAAGTCTCATTAATATGGGGTCTATGCTTTTAAAAAGTCAGTGAAAAAAGATAAAATAAATGTTTTTTCCTTTAGAAGTATGAGAAAACTTCAAAAACATACCGTGTGGTTTCGTGTTTTTGCAAAAACATGCATATGGTCAATTTTTTTTGAAAAAGTATACCTTGTGGTTTCATAATTTTGTAAAAATGGGCTAACCACAAGGTATGTTTTTGAAAAATTACATTTTTTAATATGTTACGCAAGTTATTTCGATAAACTTAACATTCATTTCCTCTACCTATATTATTTGTGAATTATTTATCAAAATTTGAGTAATTTTCGAAAATGTTTCATTTTATTATAATTTCTTAAATACCAATACTTCTAAAAAAATCTCAAATTTATCACTAATGTGTATTTTATTTTTATAAAAAAACCTATAAAATTTTACTTCAAAATGGAGAAGATTACCCTTTCAAATGTCGTTTTAACATTTTAAAAAACATGTTTTTGCAAAATTCTAAAACCACAAGACAATTAAAAAAAATAAAATAAACCACAAACATGTTTTTGCAAAAACTCAAAACCAAAGGATAGGTTTTTGAAGTTTTCCCTAAAAGTATTTATATATTGCAGATCTTATTTCAATCAGTATAACATTCTCATAATTTAAATAATATTGTCTAAGATTTATATGTCAAGATTTAAGTAAATTATATTGTCTTTTAATTCAGAAAATATTTTCACTTATTTTCAAAACTTATTACATGTATTATATTTTAAATTAATTACCATGAAAAATTTCATTTCAAAATAGAAAATTACGCTTAATTGTGACATATTTTAGTATTGAAAAATTGAGTTTTATAAACCACAAAACCGGTTTTTTTTTTAAAGTTCACATATCCCATTTTCAAAATGACTAAAATCACATACCAGTTTCTTTTTCAATTACCCTTTCATGCTTCGTAGTTTCACAGTTTAGAGATGATTATTCTAATATATTTTACGTTATTAGTTTACTTTTTAACAAATAATAATAATTTATAACCTTATTTAATTTTGAATCTGTTTACTTAATTTAATATAACAACAACATCACCCCAATATCTAATAAGGCTCCCATGCAAGTGGGGGTATAGAAGGTTGGATGTACGTAGCCTTGTCCTTGTGATTACATAGAAGTTATTTTCAATCGATCCTGACATGAAGTTGCAGCAACTATTTGTGATTTCACAAAAAATGTAGTTCATACAATTTAATAATTTATTTTTCTTTATTTTATTATAATCCGAAACCAAAATAAATGGTGAATAATTGGCTCCTTCAAAATAATGGGCATATTTTAATATTACTGTAAAGTTATTACTCGATGGAAATAAATGTTTTTGATATAATATGGAATCAATGTTTTAGGCGATAGTTGGATGACTAAGAGTTTTCGGAACCTAAGCACACTTGAGTTGAAACTAGGTGAATTAATATTTGTTAATTTTCAATATATATCTATGCATAAAATTGGATTAACTAAAAACTGAATTATAATATGATAAAATATAAAAAAAACATTTAATTAACTAATTAATATTTAATTAGTGTTTTAGGAAATTTTGTCTAGGCGCTTAAATGACCTCTTATTTCAACTTTTAAAGCACATAAATCTACCCTGAGTTACTTAGATCTGAATAAGTAGAAAAAATATCGAAAGTTGTTCAACTATAGAAAATCATAGCAGTGTTTTCAATTATACTGCCTAAGATGATTTTTGAAATATTGTACGGAATAACAGTTTGAAACAAATTTAGTGTTCTACCGAAATGAATGAGATAAAATAAATGAAAGAAAGACATTTTTTTAGTTTAGTTCAAGTTCATTTTTCTATATATATATAGTTATACATTTACATACAATTTAGTCCAAAATAACACATCATTGTAATAGAGAATATGAAATGGAATAACAAGTCATTCATGTACTTTAGGCCATTACTATCAAATAAGTATATGTAGTAAGAAAGTGCATTGAGACAATTTTTTCATGCATAATGACATTACAATGATTGAGAGAAATTAAAAGCGTTAGTGTTTAAGATATAAAAAGTGAAAAAAACGGAAAGGAAAAAATCGGCCTTTGATCAGGTCATGCATCCACTAATTTAGAAATGAAGAATTTGAAAATTGGACCATAACTCGTATGGAGAATCGCATTTTTTGGTCAGTATGGAACCTTCATTAATTTTGTCTTGTTTGCGAAAGTATTAACTTTCATTAAGTGATGTTAATTGTTATGTAACTTAAGTGTACATGCCTATGTGACAAATATGCCATACAATGTGGACCAAAACTTTATGGAGGTGGAGCAACGAAAGACGAAAAGTAAGGGCAAAATAGTCAATGCACACACCAAACAGAAAGAGGGAAGGGAGGGAAGAAGAAGAGGAAGGAGAAGGGTTTAAGAGAATTAAAAGCTCTGTTATGAAAAGCAGGCCGTGTGTACCACTCTAACCCCTCTCTGTCTCCTCTGCCTCTCTTTAATTCCTTAGAGAGAGAAACCCCAAAATTACTTGCCATTTCCCTCCTCTCCTCTCTCTCGGATGTGGTGATGAAATTACTCTCTGAATCCCCTATATTAAACTGCTTTTATGGCGGAGAGAGAGCCAACCCATATCAGTTACATTCATATACACATTTACATACATATATACTGCTCTAATCCTGAATTTTGTTAAAAAAATACTGCCTTAATTACACCCCAAGATTTCATCTTTTTTGGCAATTAATCTCCTTAACTCTCTCCATCTTCCCAAATCATTCCCCCTATTTCCCTCATCCATTCCTCCTACCGTTTCTCTTCTCCCCCTTTATCATACACTCTCTTTGCCCTTTTACCTCCAACTCCCCTTTTTCAAAATTCGAAACCCCATGGAGTACAGTAGCCTTGGCGGAGGTGATGGTGCCGGAGGCGGCGGTGATCATGACCAGGCTGAGCGGAGAAAGAAGAAGTATCACCGCCATACTGCCAGTCAAATTCAGAAACTTGAGGCGTAACAACATGAACTGACTAACTAATTTTCTTAGCATTGTTTGTGTGTTTAAGAAAAGGGTTTGTTTCAATGGTGCTAATGAGAAATGGATTGCTCTTGTTTTTTAAAATGAAGGTTGTTTCAGCAGTGTCCGCACCCCGATGAGAAGCAGAGGCTGCAGTTGAGTAGAGAGTTGTCTTTGACTCCACGGCAGATTAAGTTCTGGTTTCAAAACAGGAGAACCCAGATGAAGGTCAAACTCAAAATCTAAAACTCTCTTCTCTATTTGGTTTCTCTTTTTTTGAATTTGTTTTTCTCAACATTGCAACTACTTTTTTTACTTGTCAGGCTCAACATGAAAGGGCGGATAACACTGCCTTGAGAGCCGAGAATGATAAGATCAGATGTGAAAACATTGCCATTAGAGAGGCGCTGAAAAATGTTATCTGCCCTTCTTGTGGGGGTCCTCCGGTCACCGAGGACTCCTATTTCGATGAACACAAGCTAAGAATGGAGAATGCTCAGTTGAAAGAGGAGGTTTGTTGAATTAACCCTTCTTTTGTACTGTTGAAATTACTCTTTTTTTTCTGATAAAAAAAGTTGATAAATTTGGTTGAGAAATGCTTGTTTCGTTTGTTAGCTTGATAGAGTTTCCAGCATTGCTGCCAAATACATTGGAAGGCCAATTTCCCATCTCCCGCCTGTTCAGCCCATTCACATTTCTTCGTTGGATTTGTCAATGGGAAGTTTCGGTGTTCAAGGGTTTGCTGGACCTTCACTTGATCTTGATCTTGACCTCATTGCTCCTAATTCAAGTTTGCCCTTTCACCCTCTCGGAATTTCAGACATGGACAAGTCCCTGATGACTGATGTTGCTGCAAATGCTTTGAATGAATTGCTAAGGCTTTTGCAGACCAACGATCTTTTGTGGATGAAGTCACCCACTGATGGAAGAGATGTTCTTCATCTCGACACTTACCAAACTATTTTCCCCCGATCAAACTCTCGCCTGAAGAACCCGAATGTTCGAATTGAGGCATCAAGAGATTCGGGTGTAGTTATCATGAATAGTTTAGCTTTAGTGGACATGTTCATGGATTCTGTAAGTTAACCGTTTCACACTTTTATTTTGCTTACATTTTTGGGTTATCAACTAACGGGTTCGGTTTGAAATTTGCAGAACAAATGGGTGGAGCTATTTCCCACTATTGTTTCCGCGGCTAAAACCCTTGAAGTAATTTCACCGGGAATGCTGGGGAATCAAAGTGGTTCTTTGTTACTGGTATGGATAATAGTCTTTATATTGTCACAAAAGGTCTTTATAGTGTCTTTTATAACCTCTTTGTAGTGTTTTCATAATGTTTCTATAGTGTGTTTATAATGTCTTTATAATGTGGCCTTTGTAGATGTATGAAGAAATGCAGGTGCTTTCGCCCTTTGTGCAAACTCGGGAGTTCTGTATTCTGAGATTCTGTCAACAAATCGAGCAAGGTTTGTGGGCGATTGGCAATGTATCATACGATGTTCCCCAATTTGCTTCGCAATGTCGGTCCCATAGGCTTCCTTCAGGATGCTTGATTCAGGACATGCCTAATGGATACTCCAAGGTTGTCTTATGAGTGGTCAGTTTAGTTTACTGTCTGAATTCTCGAATCCAGACATTTTTTCTGTCTCGATTATTAACGTCGAATGCAAAAACAGGTAACTTGGCTCGAACACGTGGAGATCGAAGATAAAATTCCAACACACCGTTTTTACAGAAATCTCATTCACAGTGGAATGGCCTTTGGAGCCGAGCGTTGGATTGCTTCTATGCAAAGGATGTGTGAGAGGTTTGCTTGTTTAATGGTTTCAAGCACTTCAACACGTGATCTTACGGGAGGTATTTTGAATTTATGATCTCAGGCTGTTTTAATTTGGTTAAAAGTGATAATTAACCGTTTTTTGAATCTCAAAATTATGCAGTGATTCCGTCCCCTGAAGGTAAGAGAAGCATGATGAAGCTTGCTCAAAGAATGGTGAACAATTTCTGTGGTAGCATTGGCACTTCCAACAGCCACCGATGGGCTACTGTGCCCAGTTTGAATGAGATAGCAGTTCGGGTTTTAAAAAACTCGGATCCGGGTCAAGCAGGTCTAGTTCTCAATGCAGCTACTACTTTTCCAGTTTCGGTTTCACCCCAAAATGTTTTCAACTTCTTCAAGGATGAAAGAACTCGATCTCAGGTATATCGAATTTGAGTTCCATAGCAACTTTTTTGCCTTTTACATTGATTGAGACTGTACTTGCAATTTCATCACTAAAAATCATTTCTTTTTCTAGTGGGATGTTCTTTCTAGTAGCAATGGAGTGCAAGAAGTAGCCCATCTTGATAATGGCTCGCATCCCGGGAACTGCATATCGGTCCTTCGGGTAAGGCTTCTATTATTCATATTTTGCATATTAGCCCCTTACTTTTAAATTATTTCCCGTTGGCCCCTTAAACTTACAAAAGGTGCCTCGATTTGCTTTGGACAACGCATGTTAGCTTTTGTTTGACATAAAAACTTAGACCACAACATCTTCGAAAAGTCAAAGTTAACTAGAAGCTGACAGTTAGATGCATTCTAACCCACTGTTTGCAAGTTTAAGGGGTGTTACTGTTTTGACCTTTTCGGTTTTGGTAATATTTGGCTAATTGTTCGAACATATAGGCATACAACACATGCCAAAACAACATGCTAATCCTTCAAGAGAGCTGTATCGACTCATCGGGATCAGTCATAGTCTACTGTCCGGTTGACCTACAAGACATCAACATTGCAATGAGTGGAGAAGACCCGTCTCTCATACCATTACTCCCTTCGGGCTTCACAATTTCACCTGACGGTCAACCCGACCACCAAATTTCCGAACCTTCCACAAGCTCGAGCACCGGAAAGTCAACCGGTTCGCTCATCACGGTCTCGTTTCAAATCCTAGTGAGCAACTTGCCATCAGCTAAGCTCAACACGGAGTCGGTTTCAACAGTTAATAACCTCATTAGTACAACGGTTCAGCAAATTAAGGCTGCAATGAACTGTCCAAGCTCTTGTTGATGATGCTGTCTGCTGCTCTGCCACTCTGCAGCTGCATTTGCTATACAACTGTCGCCTCTAAGCCGATATAAATACGGGGAACTCTGAGAGCTTCAAAGTATTCAATGTGAAGGGAGTTAGTTGAGATGCTTTCAATGCTCTTATTTACTGCTCTTTCTGGTTGATTGTGCTCTTTTTAGTCTTTCCTTTTTGGTGTTTTGTTGTTTTTTTTTTGGTCGATTTCGGATTTTCTCGTTAAAGCTTCGATCTTGCGGAGTTTGTAACTGGTTCAGGGTGAATTCGGGTTCTTAAAGAGGGAGTCAAGAACGCACCACTCGTCTCTTCGGTAGAGTTGTTGCTAGTGCAGCAGAAATGTGTGGTTCGGGCATTGACTTCTGTGCTTTTACATTTATTTTTGCAATTAATGATTTTTTTCTTTTTTCATGAACTTTTCACTTGTAATGAAAACTATCTTCTACTTTTGTTATTTTTTTTTTAGTTTGATTTGAATTATTTCATAAATGATGTGTGATGTTAATGAGATTGAAGAAAGTCAGAAGTTGAAAACTTTGATTAATGTGGTCCAATATTTACTATGTTGGGTTCCACATCTTTTCTCCCACATTTAACATTTTTCTTCACTTTTTCCAATATAATTTTCATCTCATTAATGACGAGAAAAAAGTATAAGGATCAATATGTTCTACATTTATAGGATTTCTATCTGTAATTTTATCAATTGAATCATGAACTCAACATTTAATTTCGTAACAATGTTGGGGTTGGGCAATTAATTCAAATTAGACATGAACTTGAACTTATTTCCTACACTAATATAACATATAATACCCAATTTGGTACTTTTCAGTAATCATTTTTCTTTTTTATTGTTTCCTTTTATTTGTCTCTTTTAGATTTTCAATACATTTTTCATTTGTTCTTGATGATAGTATAAGTTGGAAATTTTAAAAAAATTATATAAAATATAAAGAATAAATTAGTAATTTTAACGATCCAAAAGATTTTCCATTGGTTTTTGATAAAATACTAAAAACAACAATAAAAAGGTGGCCAAATTGATTCAGACAGATATTGGAAACATTCTCCTACTTCAGTTAGGAGTCCATTTTTCACCAAAAAAGGAATTCAATTTCCACTTTTAATGATAACGAAATTTCTTGAACGAATGCTTTTCTTCAATGTTATTAAAAGTGGACCGGATATCAAACCGATAAACTGAATGGTTCATAGTTTAATCGGTTCGTATCCTGATTTAACCGGTTAGTTTATTTTTTAAATTACATGATATCTTCATATATTATATATAATTTATTTTTAAAATTCAGTTACATAAATAAAAAAATATTAAAAACATAAATAATATATCAAACCGGTCATTTTTTCCAACCGGACCAACTAATGACCGGTTCTTGATTCAACCGGTTGAACCGACCGGTCCGGTCCGGTTTTAATAAAACTGCTTTCTTTAATGTTTTTAAATCAAATGCTTTTATTACAAAAGGCTAAACGCATATTTGACCTCTTAAAGTTGGAAATTTTCTTTTAAATGACCCCTTAAAATTGTAAACGTTAAACACAACACCCTGAAGTTGGCAAAAACATTCACTTCAACCCCTCAGTGACGGTACCACATTGTAATTTGCTTGAATTTTTTAAAAAAATCAAAATTTTTATTTTTTATCTTTTCATTCAAATTGTGACACGTGACATTAAGGGGTTGAAGTAAACATTTTTGCCAACTTTAGGGAACTGAAGTGAACGTCTTTACTAACTTTAGAGGGCTTACTTTGACTCTTACAAATTCAGGAACATTTCAAAAAAATTACCAACTTTAAAGACTAAATATACATTTGAAAAATTTGTAAAAGTAGGCAACAACAATTAAATCAAGTCTTTACATAAGCCTTATTGCTTTTTATATGGAAAGTAACATCTATTTCCCATGTTCAATTGTCGTCTTTGAAATCCTTACTTCTCACCAATTCTATTCAATTTATTTCGTTTTATTTAAAGAGCCTAGCGTATAAAAAGTTAAATAGATGGAATTCTACTAGAACTCTGATTCCCTACTTCCAGAAGGAAAGGTCCTTCCCTTTATGGCCGGTTGTGGGCGGTCTCTTACAATGAAATTTCGCATTAAGTTGCATTACATTTCAATTATAGCGCTGGAATCATAAATTTAAAAGTTAGTTTTGTTACATGTTCTCTCACTATTTTGCTCAGCAAATCTTCTCATCAGTAGGCATATTTTACCAATTAGCTTTGATCAAATGATACATTTTTCAATGTGTTGGTGGAAAGTCTTGAATTCTAAACTCAACATTTTCAAAAATTTAATAATTGTTAACAAAAATAAGTAAGCATATTTTACGATGTAGAGAGCATTAATTTCTCCGTCTTGTTTGTGTGCAGCCTCCTTGCTGTTTTACTGACTATATTTTCTTATACAAACCATGGTTTTCAGACCATGACCGGTCATCGAACCAGTGAAGAGAGTGGTTCATGGATTTAAGGTTCAACCAAATTAATTCGGTGGTTGAACCAGATTTTCTAACAATATATTAATATATTAATATTTTTAATAATTTGATCAAATAAATAAGTTACATTGACAATATAACACTATTTAATAAAAAGAAATTTTAATTGTAGTATTTTTATAATTAAAAATATTTTATATTTCAACACTTTATATATAAAATTCGACCTTTAAATAGATATATAACACGATATATTTAACAATTTAATTTGATAAAAGAAATATAAATAATTTAAATAAAAAATAGTAAATTTATTCATATAATTATTACATGTAATCTACACAGATATATAATAAATTTATCATTTTTTATTTTTATAATTTTTATGTACATTTAATAAATTTTAAATGTTAATTTGATTTTAAAATTTTGAAATGTTTCGCTATTAAATAATTTAAAATTGTTATTTAAATATGGATCAATTTATATAAATTTTTATTTTAATAAATAAATTGTAGTTATATGTGATTATTAATGAAATTATTGAAAATCTCTCTATTTATATTATAAAATGAAATTATAAGACAAATAAATGTAGCAGCTTGGTGGTAGGCTAATGACATGTTATTTTAGAGGTTATGGGGTTCAAATCCCACCTTAGACATATGTGAACATGCAAAAGTCGCCAGATTGTGAAAACGTGCTCACTGGTTTTATACCAAGTTAGGCCTCTTTTGAAGCCTTATGTTTTGGAGTCGCCACTTAATTCAATTTTTACAGGTCAATTAAGAAAACCCTAGAATGTAACCAGAGATTGGGTTCGGGGAACATGTCATGATTTTTGTATTGGACTAACTTAATGCAGGGTGAAAGGTGTTTGTTGGTTATTTGACTTGAGACCCGTAATTAATTACAGATCGGGCTACATATCCTATTTTGAATAGGGAAATAAAAGTCAATGTAGTTCGGAAGATGCCTATTGAAAGGCGAATTATGCTTTATGCATGAATGTGGGCTTTTAGCCGAATTGGGTTTATTTTACCAATTGAATTTATAGACTTTAAGTCTTGAATGCTTCTTTTTGAAGGCTTTGATGTGATGTCATTTTGGTTTATTTTAACCAAATTAGTTTATAGACTTTAAGTCTGGATGCTTCTTTTGAAGGCTTTTAATGTGATGTGATGTTGTACCTAAATTCATTTTAGGGTTTAATTTGAGTTGGAGTGACTTTATGTCAAGATTGATTGATTAATTGTGGGTGTGCCTAAATTCATTTTAGGGCTTAATTCCAAGTT
>CAOJBJ011586513.1:0-12981 GCA_948291685.1 Euphorbia celastroides | reverse complement strand
TTTAGTTGCTTTTTGGAAAACAATGTGGCATATTGTTCCACAAGCCTAAACCCTTTTCTCAAGATTTGAAAAGTTAAATGTAAGGATTGTTGGGATGTTAACAAATTTAATACGTTGGCTATAAAGAAGGAGACTTTTTTTTTAATATAAATAAGAGTGAACAATATCTTTATTGGTATGAGACATTTTAGAGTAAAACCAAGAGTAAATCCATGAAAACTTATTATCGTATTGTTGTTGGGATATGTAGTGTCGATTATGGGAATATGTGTGGTACCCTTAGATTTGGGCACAACAGTTGGTATCAAAGTCATCTATGAAATTATCTTTGTGAATTGATCCTCAAAAAGTTGAACAAAAGTGGTGTGCTCTCTTTGATCACCGATAATTCACGACATCTCTAGAACTCTATATATGTAATAAGTGACTTCCTAGACTTGTTAGTCAGGCGGGTCGGGCCGGGTTTGGGCCGGGCTCGTCGGGCTTTTTATTAAAAAATATCAACCCAAGCCCGGCCTAAGCCCATGATTGAAACTTCAGGCTCGGGCCGGGTCCGGACTGGATTTACGGAGTCAAAACCAAGTCCGGCCCAAGGCCTGTCAATAATTTTATTTAATTTTATTGTTAAGTAAATTATAAAAATAAAACTCTATATAAATTTTACATTTGAATACATAGTATAGTTAATAATTTAGTAAATTAATATTAAAATAAATATATAAACTACTCCTCCATTTCTTAATACTAGTCATTCTAGCAAATTTTTCTTTTTTCTTTTTACTTGTCATTTTTCTCTTTTCTAGGTATTCTTTTCCATTTGTTCCTATTTTGCCCTCATTTACTCAAAGCAATAACTTTTTTGTTGATAAATGCTCTTTAATTCTAGTGAAAATACAAGACTAATTTGGTACTTTACATCTATAATTAATTGCTCCTAAATCAGTGTGCACACAACTAAAATGACTAGTATTAAGAAATGGAGGGAGTATTAAATATAATAAAAAAAAATATTTTTTATTTATCGAGTCGGGTTCGGGCCGGGCTCGGGTATTTATATAGGGAAATTGTAGCCAAAACTATATCTAGGGGGTGTGTTTATAGTTTTATTATGAAGAAGTAAAATATTTATAGTTTTACTACATTTTTCACAAAACTACTAGATTTTTATGGCTCCTTATTTTTGGATGGTCACCACTACTTCTCTCCTAATTAATTTTGATTTTAAAATTTTAAACGGTCATGTTTTTCAAACCGTTGATTTTTTTGACACGATTCTTTAGAATATTTTGATCCTTATATTTTTATCTTTAAAACGAGATCCATAATGATATACTTTCGATGAACTTTATTTTCATTTTAAATTGTTATACGGTTTTTGAAAAGGTGTATCAGTTTTACATTGTCATTGTAAAAGTATTATACCGATTTCGAAAAAGATATAACATTTTTACATTATCATTCTAAAAGTAGTTTATCGATTTCAAAAACAGTATAACACTTTTATACTGTCGTTGTAAGAGTATTATACCAATTTGAAAAAAGTTTAAGTCTTATACCGATTTTAAATTAGGTATAAGACTTTTATACTGTCATTCTAAAAATCTTATACCGATTTTAAAAAAAGGTATAAGAGTTTCTCATACACAATTTTTATGAAAAGTATTATATCATTCTCATAAACTTCAATGACAGCCACTGCCCAAGGAAAATAAAATCCCAATTTCAGCTACACATCAATCAAATCTTTGAAAATTGTTCCATTAGTAAAAAAAATGAATGAATTCATAATGTTATAAATTATACATAATCCTAATATTTCCACTAGATTCTATTAGATTTAGAAAGTCACGTCATCACTGTCCTTAGGTGAATGCAATTTATTTTCCTCCAAGGCAATTTGCCAATGTACTAAAGTTATTTCAATGAAAAAACGTCTTGGAAGCTGATAATTCAGTTCACTTACGATGCTTTTATTAGATAATGTACAACCCCTAAGCAAGACAAATGCTATTAAAAGTCTTGTGAGTCTCGCGGACACTATGCCTACGGGCTGAAGACAAGCCAGCATGCGCTAAGCAAATGAACTATGCTACAAGTCCTATAAGTCTCACAAACGCCAAATTCGCGAATTAAGGACGTGTGAGCATGCGATAAGCAATTAAGAGTGTTGCGCTAAAGTAAAAAGCAAAAAGGAGAATTTAACTCTAAAAGTTATACTACGCGGGCTATAAAACGACAAAGTGAGCTGATAAACACGCTAATTGCTACGCTAAAGGCAATGCTATAGGGTCTAAAAGCAGCCAGAATGCTAAACATAAAGCCAATAAGCATACACCAAGCGATGTAAACCAAATAGCAGCAGTCATTAATACAACAAAAACAATATGAAAGAAGGAAAGCGAAGGTTCAATTGTCATTCATAAAAAGCTGCACGAAGGCAGAAGTACAAATAGCAAAACTAATATACTGAAAAACAAAGGGGATCACTGAGGTGGAGCAGACAAAAGAAGCCTATTCTGGCTGGCCACAAAAAGGGAGTCAACCTCTTCCTCACCGCCCTCGTTGGCAAATTCGGAGAGAACAGAAGTTGCTGTCGAACCAGCAGGTTGAGGCTCCCCTTGAGCTTGTTCGCAAGCCACCTCCTCTACAGCCGCCACGAGCTCAGCCGCTCTATCGATCATCGTCGAGCCAAAGGGGAATTTCCCCATCGAAGTCCGGATCGCTCAGCTCGTCCAAATTCGTTTGGGGAAAGAGCTCGCGGGCCTTGAGAAGGAACTGGACGCGGTAGGCCATCCTATACTCCTCCCACTCCTCCATGACTTTATCTACTTTCTTAGCCCAATGATGCTTCAGAGCTTTGTACTTGTTCACGCGCTGGCGATAAGCAGCTTTAAATCGGTTCATATTAAAACTGAAAACCTCCTTCACCATGCCGAACATAGTGGCGAGCTCCAAATGCATCCTCTATTCTCTCTCCAAATCAGCAGTCTTCTCGGCCAAAGCAGTCTCGAGGTCATTGATCCTCATCGAGCTCTGCTCCAGAGACCTCCTCAGCTCAGCGATCTCTCTTTCCTTCTCATCCAGTGCAGCATGATGGGCCTTGTTAGCTTTATTCAAGGCTTCCTTGAGCTTATCCAGCACGTCGTTATATTCAGTTTTATCCTCTTCAGCTTTCTTCCTCAGAGCCTCAGCTCGCTCCTTGAGCTTCTCTTGCTCACTTTCAGCTTGAGAGGCCTTAGCAGCTAACGTCTTTGCCTCCTTATGATGTTGCTCAGCGAAGTACTTCGCCCATGAGGAATCAGAGAGAAACTAAAATCAAAGCAGACAGAAAGAAACTTAGAGCAATGAAGAGAAGCATCACAATTTCAAAAAAAAATATTAAAGGGAAAGCATACCTCGATGTCACTACGCTGCATCCTCTTCAAAATTCCAATCTCCCCTAGGCTACGAGCTTCAGCTTTCTCTTTCGGGAGCCGAGTAAAGCGAATGAAATCATTCACAATCTCAGGATGGCCTAGGGTGACCTTGTCCCCGTACTGCTTAACCCAAACCTAAACACAGGAAAGTCAGAAAAGGAAATAGATAAAACGAGTGAATCAATAAGAACCCGAAATTATAAGTCTACTTGTTGAGGGTAAGCCAACTTCTGAGCCGCCTCTTCTTCAGCAGAAAAAGGCAGAGGCGCTATCTGTAGATCGTGCTCGACCGAGGCCCGCCCTCGCTTAGGCAGGCGAGTGTCGGAAAGCGTAGCTTCCAAGGAGACCGATCGCTTGTCCTTGCCTTTCTCAGTTCTGGTTCTCTTCTTGGTCTTCTCACCGGTAGCAGCAGCAGCTAAGGCTAGTTCAGTGCCTTTGCCATCCTTGGATGCCGAGACATCCGAAGTCTTTGCTCCTTCTTCAGGTATCCTCTCCTCTGGTACCACAGAACCCTCTGGAGTAATGAGATCTACCTGAGGAGAAGCAAGTGGGGTAGTAAGATCTTAAGAGGGAAGGCTTTCTCCATTAGATCCAGGGGCGAAAGAGTTGAGGGACGAAGCGACGATGATAGGCTGAGAGCTCTCAGCGGCAGCCCCAACCTGAGCAGACCTTTCAGCAAAACTTAGCACCCTCACCGAGCAGCTGGCACCAATGTTCTTGGCTGCCTTCGGGAAACCCATCAATCTCGGCCCTGAGCGACCCAAGAGACTCCAACTTATCGTCCTCAACAGCCTTTTTCTTCCGCTCCTCCTCCGCGAGCAAAGTCAGCTGGCGGATTTCTAGCAATTTACGGTTAAAGGAGTTGAGTTTAACCATACCTGCACGCAGGAAAACTTTAATAAGCAAAATACATAAAGGGAATGCACTTACAAAGCTCGGTAATTGTAACAATTCGAAGTCGGTTATCAGCGGTCTGCTGATACATGATCCTCGCCTGGGGACAACCAACTTTCTCTAGGGTTAGACTTTCCAGGATCTGAATTGTCCGGGCTTGGACCTTCCAGAGAGAACAGTCTGGACGCCAATAGAGTTTAGCAGAAGGCTTGGCGTACCACACCGTTGAGAAAGGGAACCTGCCGTTGGGGTAAATGAAGCCCCTTTGTCTCTTTGTCGCCAACTTAACCCAGAACCAGTCCGGCTTCCAGTTCTCTAGTTTCCCAAGTGGCTCGTAAAGCTTGGGGGCATAAGCCCGACCTGGACCCCAGTAAAGTAAATCCTCTACCTTATTAGTTTTTGGGGTGTAGAACCTCCGAAACACCATACCATCTAGCCATAGGCCCAGGTCATTGCAGACCCGTTCCAGCTTACTTATTATCAGCCACGAGTTCGGTTGAATTTGAGTTGGACAGACCCCGAACTCGTCCAAGATCGATAAAACGGCGTAGCTAAAAGGCAGCTGCAATCCCCAGTCGATTTGCGAGGTGAAGACGGTGAAATGGCCCGCTGGGGGCCATCTATACGATCCAAGGGCCCTGGCGCCACTCCCACCAATCCATCCAAGTCGCACAATTGCTGACGATAAGCATCAGCGCGAGACTGAGGACAAGCCGAGCGCACAAAAATTGTCGCACTCTTCGCTGGAACAGGGGCGCCGTCTTCAGGTTCTGGTACCGCCTTCTCCGGATTTAGAACGTGAAGCTTCAAGCCAAACTTCTTGACATCTCTGCGACCATACTTAATACCACATTTAAGGATGCCGAAGGAAGGAGGCTGGACATTGTGGTACTTGGGATCGAGTGAGGGATCCATCTGATATAAATTTACGGAATCAGAACTCGAGGAACTAGGGCTTGTTGGCGGAGTACCCAAATGTGGGAGAAAGGACATAAAAAGAAAGCAAGAATAAGTAAGAAAAGAAAAACTCTCACCGAAATCGGAAGAACTTCGACGGAAATCAAGATCACAGTAGACGAATAAAGAAATAATCGCAAAGAAGGCCTGGACGCGTAAAGAAGAAAAAGGAATAGGAAGTACGGCTTATATAAGCCTGATCTGAAATTCGAAAAGACGCGAGAAGGGACAGCTGGCGCACCTTGCGCGAGTGGGAGTACCAAAAGGCGCACGCGTACGCTCCACTGCCGAAAACCGCTTGTGGGAAGTCACCCGCTGCGACGCAACCTCACGCCACTACCATGTTCCCTTCCCCGAGCCACCAACTTTAAATTGTTGGGTTCCGAGCTGGGGAGGGACATCTTTGCGTAAGCAAAGAAAAATCTCACAATTTTTCTCTCCCGAGCCACCAACTCTAAAGAGTTGGATTCCGAGCAGGGGAGGGACATCTTTGCGTAAGCAAAGAAAAAGCTCACAATTTTTCTCTCCCGAGCCACCAACTCTAAAGAGTTGGGTTCCGAGCTGGGGAGGGACATCTTTGCGTAAGCAAAGAAAAATCTCACAATTTTTCTCTCCCGAGCCACCAACTCTTTTTTCTCTCCCGAGCCACCAACTCTAAAGAGTTGGGTTCCGAGCTGAGGAGGGACATCTTTGCGTAAGCAAAGAAAAATCTCACAATTTTTCTTCAAATATTCGACCCTAAAGAGCCGAAAATCGAGCTCGGGGGGACATCTGATATCAGTAAGAGAAATACAGTTCAGTAATACCCGAGCTGGTCTAACCCTAAACGAGCTCGTGCCCAGACCCCGCTCTGAAGGCTCTCGAGCTCTCCGCCCAAAAGGACCGCCAGTTCGCCAAAGAGAACCAACTCAATAGAAACAAAGGTGTGTGCCGCGGTGCAAGTACACACCGCGCCACCCGAAAATACTGTCACGGTAGTATAAGAGACCAGTACTATCAGCGTGACGTGGCCCGGCAAACACAAGGAAACTATCATACCGTGCCAAAACCCCGTTATTATCAGATGCCACGTCACCACTGGTCCCCTCCGGCCTCTCCAAACTCCCTATAAAAGGGCAGCTTAATGGGATTACAAGGTTAACTTTACTCTCCACACTTTCGTTATTCTCTCTACACCTTATCCCGAATCTTACTTAATCATCGGAGAGGCCACGCCGGTAAAACGACCGGTCCCCTTGACGATGTTCTTGTCTTGCAGCTACCAAAGAGACTTGGATATTGAATTCACAATATCACACTTCTCCTTCAAAAGAAAACTTGCGTCTCGCTGCCCCGTAATTACATAAACAAAATTTCTTGTGATTTGTCGCCGCAATTCGCCGTGTTGATTTGTCCTTGTATTAGATCATCCTGCTTCCTGCATTTACTTGCTTCACTTACACTTTCAAATTTCTTTGTTCTTTAATCTCTTTACAAGCCACTTATTTGCTTTCTCCAATTTGACCGTAACTGAGTTTTTTAGGGCAATTACTTTGTCAAGTTCAGCTTGTTATTTTGTATCTCCATTTGAAAGTGTTGATAATTTAGACCACAATAAACTTAATTCTTCATCTGTGCTCCAACTTTGAATCAAGATTTACGCTTTTCACTGCAGGAGATGATCTCCAAGCTTGATCGGTCACTGCAATAGCCTGGCCAAATTGAAAAGTACTTTTTTAGTTAGCCAAACGGGACATTATTTTCTCAAAAATTGTCGTTCCCTGCAAATTATTAGTGCACTGGACAAGTGTATGAAGTATTCCATCAATTTTGACAAAAGCAACTAGCTTGTTGTACAACGTCTAACAACATATATTTTTTCCAGAACATGCATTTTGGTAAGAATCTAAACCACTCTTTATATAAAATCACGTGGGAATCAGGAATATTGTTCTTTTCAAGGCTTATAGTAATGTGGACTTCACTTGTTTTGCTGGTGTTATTTTATTATTTGTATTCTTTATTGAAATGATAGTATATATAATGTTTTGATATATTAAATTTTTATTTATCTGTATTTCCAATTCCCATACATTTGTTGCGATCTAATAAAAGCACCACGAATATTGACAATAGAATGATAAAATCGACTATATAATTGTGATATATTAAAACTTTTATTGATTAAAATCTAATCTATTGTTCACTTTGGTTCAACCTCCATAATTTTACTTTTCAACTTTATCTCCAGAAAGTTTTGTAAAAGGAAAACTTATCAATGATGCCATGGTTATCTTTTAATCTAATTAATGTGAGACTTTGTTTGCTTAACAATACTAATAACGATGATAAAATTGTGATTGGAATCTTAATCTAGATTTAAGATGAAAGTTGTGATTTTTAAATTTTCAGGATCTAATGTATTAAAAAAATTGAAAATTTTCATTTTCATATCATTTAAGCCCAATTGAAAACACATTTTTTCAAAAAAATATTAGACTGATAAATTCAACCAAATAATGACAATAAAGTTAAAATTTCTGAATTTATATTATTGGCTATCATTGACCAACTTTTGGAGTCTTTTGCTTTATAAATTTATTAATATTTAGTTTTGGAGAATAATTCTTTTTTGAGGAAATAGGATTTTTTGAAGGAGCCAGGGTTCGAACCCTGGTCATTTTCATCCACTAATATTTTTTGGTGGATGTATCAATTGGACTAACCCAATTGGTAAAAAAAATATGGAATTATTGTCAATGACTCTCATCCATACATTGTCGAAGGAATCTTTGCAATTTTAATAACTAATGTTAACGGCTTTGAAATGAAATAATTCTTATTTATACACTGTAAAAGGAATCTTTTCAATTTTAAGTGAACGGCTTTGAAATGAAATAACGATTGCCTAATTAACTTTTTCTTGAATGTAATATACAACCATTTTACTCAAATTTTACGTATATTAGAATTATGACAAAAGCTAAGCAAGATTTCATTATAACATTTATATTATTTCTAATTTTTGTGCATGTGAATGTTTTCAGAGTTTGAAGCGGGTGTGACACAGCTTACTCTACAACGTGTTAACATTCAATTCAATAATTAAAGTTGTAAGCTAGCAAACGGTATAATAAGACCCAATTATTTCATAAGGATTGAACTAGTATAAATAATTCAGTGCGTCTGCTTTTAATAATTTTTGTAAAAGAGTAATAAAAACCTCACCCCCATACTACAATAATTTGGCGGCAATTTATTTAATTATCTTCCTGTTTTTATGAAATTTCAGTTATGATATTTCTGTAAAAATTGATTGCATTAGTTGCCCCTACTACAAATCCGGAGTTCCAATTTTTAATTTGAAAATTTCTGATTCTTTTCCGTTTATATAAAAACTAGGTACATGTGTACCATATTGAACTCTAGAAAATACTTAGCTGTGTATTATTATGATTATAATAATGATTAAAGTTATTATTATTACTAATTGAGGTGCCAAAATCAGTTTAAAAGGGCTTCTACACATCAAACACCAGCAGGGTTGCAGTCTCTCTTCTCCTTAACAACTAAATGGAGACTATCAAGGAAAGGTTAGCATTCAACTCACATTATTTTTCGTGTTTTCCGGTGTTCGTTTCCATTTCAATCCTCGTATCTATTAACGTTTGCATGCTACCTAACGGGTTGTAAATATATGACCAATGTTATTAGCATCAATGGTGGAAACCACAGCTCGCCTTACAACTGGGATAAACTACGGGGTTTTAGTTTGATACCGACAGATTATATGTTCATTATGACTTGTTCGAGAGACGATACTTTCAAGGTTTCCGAGGGAAATCTTAGTCCCTATGGAAATATCGAGATTAGTCCAGCCTCTGCCATTCTAAACTATGGACAGGTAACGATATTAGCACGTAATAAAATTGAACGATTTAGAGAAAATTTTTACTAAGTTCGGTCTAACATGCTCCAATGCACTTGTCTTCGGCATATATTCTGGATCTGGGATTTGAATAAATACCCAAATTTGGCCTTTCATGATAAATTTGAATTTTGATTATTTCAAAATTTACTATCAACTTTTTTTCCAAGTTTGTTCTGATTATATTTTTTTTCAATTGGGTTACGTCATAGTACAGTTTGTTTTCTCTCCCTTATTTTTTCATTTTAGTATGAGCCGAACATGGGTTAGATTGCATAAGCCACGCCAAAGTCCGGTGAAAAAACATTTTACCACAAACCGAATGGGCTTAGACAAGAATTTTTTACCACACCAAGTTCGAATAGCCAGACTTAGGTCGGTCTAAGCACGGTCAATGGACAAATCTCAAGCATTTTCGTCTTTAATTGTGACAGGGCCCGACTTGAGTGCATTTAAGTCCGTCCGTCGGATAAACAGGTCTAGTCTAGTAGAAATTTCCATAATTATTGAAATATAAACATTGACAAAACAAGATTATATTTCCTTAAAAAATAGGGACTATTTTGAGGATTAAAGGCATACAGAGGAGAAGACAATGCAATTTGTTTGTTTAGGCCCGAATTGAATGCAACGAGGATGCAAAACGGTGCACAAAGAATGTGTATGCCTTCGCCATCGGTTGACCAATTCATCGATGCGGTTAAACAAACCGCCTTAGCCAACAAACGATGGGTATTTTACATTAACTTCATCCCCGTTACATATTAGTAATGTTTATTTCAATATAACTAGAAATCGTCATGTTAAACGGTAAAAAATTGTGTGAATATTGAACACAGATACCGCCAACGGGGAAAGGATCGCTGTATCTGAGGCCTATGCTAATGGGAACAGGGCCAACATTGGGCGTCGGCCCTGCACCCGACTATACTTTCCTCATATATGCTTCTCCTGTCGGAAATTATGACAAGGTTCGTTCTTTTTTATCGGTATAATGATTTTTTGTGTCACGAACCATAGGTCACTTTTCTCATAGGAATTCTGTCTATACTAAGAAAGCCTATATAGGAGATATACTCTAATAACGTGTAATTTTGTCGATTATATAAACAGGGTTCTCTGCATTTTATTGTTGAAGAAAATGTTCATAGAGCGATGGCGGGCGGAACTGGAGGCATCAAATCCATAACTAATCATTCACCGGCAAGTTTTCACTTTCTATTACTTTCATTTTAAGTTCGTGTTTCGTAACTTCTTCAGTAGATTGCCTTTCTAGTATTGAACAAGAAAAGATTTTATCAGCAACTGAAACAACTGACAATAACTAATGTGCAAATTGATGCAGGTCTACAAATCGTGCAGTGAAGCAAAGGCAAAAGGTTTTTCGGACGCATTGTTCCTTGATGCTGACACTGGAAAATTCATCGAAGAAGGTCCCGCTTGTAACATTTTTGTTGCAAAGGTACCATTAAATTCAAATATCACGTAAAAAAGGGCATTTAGGCCGATTTTTAAAACGATTAATATATTTTTTTTGCAGAGAAATGTAATATCAACACCTCCATTAAATGGAACAATCCTACCAGGAATCACCAGGAAAAGCATTATAGAAATAGCAACAGATTATGGATACCAAGTACTTTATTCTTTTATATATATATATATATATATGCACAGAAATTATTGATTTAGTTTCAATTAACTAGTATATTAACATTAATTATTTATTAATTATCAATTTATGTTATAAGGTGGAGGAACGTCCAATTTCTGTAGAAGAATTAATGGAGAGTGATGAAGCTTTTTGCACAGGAACTGCAATTGTAGTTGCACCAATTAGCAGTGTGACTTTCAGGGGAAAAAGGTACCAACTAATTATTTAATTGAAACTATTTATTCTATTCAATTATATGAAAAAATGGGTTTCGTTCATTATTGTTGACTAACTAAAATTATGTTGCAATTAACAGAATCGAGTACAAGACAGAAGGGTCAACAATATTTCAGAAATTGCATGATACTTTAATTGGAATTCAAACTGGAGTTATTGAGGACAAAAAAGGTTGGACCGTCAAAATTGCTTGAATTTTTAATTATAGGTGCCGAATTATATTTGATTAAGCTTGTAAGTTTGTATGAAATTCCAAGCGGAGACTAATAAATCTTTTAATTGATATTCATAGTTTAAATAATTTATGTATTTGTGAAGTTAGTAACGATAAGAAATTTGGTCTTAAGCCGAATAAATTCGTAAACACGTTTTTGATCTACTCAAAATTTATATGACAATTGTCTTTTACTATCAAACAGTAGCTACAAGTCATTGCCTCTCTTATTCTTCCACAATAAAAGCCAATTCCTCGTCCGATTTCACAGAAATCAACGTATCTGATTCTAGGTAATTGACATCTCACTTCGACGGAAAATTCACAAAATTCTCCAAGCTTAACCATCAGCTCTGTACAGAAATTGAAAAAAAAACGAATGAAAGAAAGAAACCTGCATAAGAAATAGAACGATCGACGGCGAGAACTCTGGTGAGACCACCGATGTAGCAGAGCTTTCCATCGTTAGATGGCGAGAATGAGAAGTGAAGGAGGCAGAGTGATGAGGACATCCGGATCCGAAAGCAGGAAGTAATTCCGGATTGCAACCCAGTTCTGGAAGGAGGAATCAGTTCCGGAAGCAACTCTGCGACCAATCAACCAGCGCTCTGACAGACAGGATGGGCACACCAATCAAGGATAACGACAAGTCAGTCCAGGAAAGCGACCTGTCAGCATCGGATTTTGATCCAATGAGTAGCTAGGACCAAGATCCCATAAAATCTTGGTGACTTTGATGTTTTGCCTTATTACTTGTCACTTGGCATTTTCTTATTAGTTAGCTATTTTATTGTTTGGATATAAAAACCCTTCTTTACTCTTGTAATGTAACTTTTTATCATCAATCAAACTTGACTTTCAGAGATTTCTCTCTCTTTATCCGGTCCTGGACCTTCAAGTGCGGCTTGAAAACCCTTAGGGAAACTCTGTTTTCCGGCAAGTTTAGCTTGTGAACTATCTTTGTTGGTTTAAGGTTAAAACCTTCGACTTCTATCCGTATCAGTTTGGTATCAGAGCCCAAAGTTTTCCTTTGGATCACTCACGACACCATGGTTCAGCAGAAAAGTGTTCAAGAAAGAGTTGAAATGCTGGAGTCACAGATGACGGAATTCCGACAGGAACTCCGGACTGAAACTCAGAGTCAGAGAGACGCCATTACCACAGGCTTTGCTGATTTCAGGAGGGAGCTTCTAGAGATCATTCGTCAACCTCAGACGAATCCCCAAGAAGAACCAATCCAGCATTCGGAACCTCCAAGGCAGCAACTTGAAGTCGTCCAAAGAGAGGGCGCGATTCCTCAAAGGCCGTTATTATCACCACCCTAAATCCCACTTCGGGATTCCCTCTACCAAGCCAGGCGTGAAGTAGAACCGTGGTTGGACTACGGAGAAAGTAGTGAGGAGGAGTTTGTTGAAGAACTTCCCAGAGACCAACCTTATGGCCGGAGAGGCCAAGGCAGTGTTCGAGGATGGAGAAGATTTGAGGAAGAGCCGAGAAGATATGTAGAAGATTACTCTTTCAAGATCAAGGTCGATCTCCTATCATACAGCGGAGATCTTGATATTGAAGGTTTCTTAGACTGGCTCACAGGGGTAGAGAGGTTCTTTGATTATGCAGGAGTTCCAGACCATAGAAAAGTAAAGTTGGTTGCTTACCGACTTAAAGGTGGAGCATCAATATGGTGGGAGCAAGTGAATGAGAG
>CAOJBJ011586260.1:0-14399 GCA_948291685.1 Euphorbia celastroides | reverse complement strand
TAAGAAGGCTTCTCCGCCGATAAGGAGACACTAGTGGATTAAAGCACGGAGAGGGTATCCGGGGACTGGAGTAGGCATAGGCTGCTGAACCAGGACAAAATCTCGTTGGTGACATTTTCTTACTTTGTTTTTAGACTAACCCACTGAATACTCAGCAACGCTGATACATCAGTGCACGCATTCATTGAGCATTTAAATCCTTCACACTGAAAAGCACGCTGAGACTAAACTTCTCAGCGCGCGAGTGTCAGCATCAGTGAAAGCCAGTCTTCGCTGATCAGAGAGGGTGACTTTAAAAAGATATTAAAAAGACTGAATTAAATTATTTTAAAAGCCGAAAAGTCATTCACCCCCCCTCTGACACGTGTTATACTGCCTAAAGGGACCAACATGTACCATATTATCAAGATGATCTTTACTCTTAGATTCATCATGATTGGCCATTAGACACCAATCTTCTTGTTCTTCTTCAGAGTCACTAGCTTCAGAATTCATCCAACCAGCCACAAGTGCTTTCCTCGACTTTTTCTTGTGAAATGGAACTCCTTTCCGATTAGGACAGTCCTTAACCAAGTGTTCTGTGTTGCCACACTCAAAGCAAGTCATAGAATAAGTCTTATTCACAGGATTAGAAGATTTACTTTTATGCCGTGATGACTTGAAGTGATGACCCCTATTGTATCTCTTGAATTGCTTTCTCATTTTGAGAATGCGTTCAAGACCTTTGACAAGCATTACAAAAGGATCTTCTTCATAATCGCTATCTTCATCTTCATCCGAGCTTTTCTGATTCTTTGATTTGAGTTCCAAGGTTTTGGGTGCCGAAGTTGAAGGCATTTCCTCTTCCTCATTTAGTTCCATCTCATGTGTGATCAATTTTCCAAGTAGATCATCAAGTGAAAGACTTCGAAGATTTTGAGCTTCCTCAATCGCCGTGACTTTGGGTCTCCATTTTTCTCTTGGCAAGCAACGAAGAATCTTTTGGACCTTTTCTTCGTTGGTGAATGGTTTTCCGAGAGTGTCAAGATTGTTCACTATGAGAGTAAATCTCATGAACATCTCTTTGATGGTCTCATCCTGCCTCATCATGAATAATTCATACTGCCGCATTAGGAGACTGATTTTAGAATCTTTCACTTGACTTATTCCCTCATAAGTGATCACGAGCTTATCCCAAATTTCTTTAGCAGAACTGTAAGAAGAAATTTGATTAAACTCTTCAGGACTTAAAGAACAATACAACATATTCATAGCTCGGTAATTTTTGGAAATGAGCTCAGTGTCAGTTTGAGTATATTCGGATTTGTCTTTAGGCTTTGAGACACCGGCTTCTGTGGTTGTTATGGGAACTTTCGGTCCATTCCTGATGATCTCCCATAACTAAATGTCCTGACAATGATGAACATTTTCATCAATGACTTCCAGTGAGGAAAATGATTTCCAACAAACAGAGGAGGTCGATAAGTAGATCGTCCTTGTGTAAAACAGTCATTTCTTGCATTTTCCATACTTTCGGTTTCTACAAAAACTCAACAAACGGTTAGTCTCCAAATGTTGAGCCAAGCTCTGATACCAAATGAAAAGAGAAAGTACAGAAATACAATACTCTAGAGGGGGTTGAATAGAGTATGCCCAAAAATCGCTGATAAAAGGAAATTTATCCTGCTCGACGCTAAGGCTTTGAGACAAGTTTTAAGATCTTGAAACAGACTGTCAAGACTTGAAACTTAAAGCGATAAACACAAATAAGCAAAGACAGAAAGCAATAAATGCACAATGATATGTTCCGAAGTTCGGCTGCTAATCAACCTACTCTCCGCTTAGAGGTCTCTTAAACCCGTATGATTTACGCGTAAATTTTATTAATATCTTTCCCTTAGGGTCCTGGTTACAACTTAAAAGAATTAACCTTTACTTCTAACCCGTAGCCCCCACTACGAAACTAGCCAATCCAATTTGATATTATAAAACTACGCCTCTCTTTTCTTCTCACTGATGTCGAGTATAATCAATACTCTAAGCAATTATAAATCTCTCACAAGAATAAATGACAATAAATACAAACAGAGAGCTGAATAAAGCTTGTAGTCGAATTTGAAGATCTTGCGTGCTAAGGTTGAAACACTTTCTCAAGGCTTTGTACTTGCTCTGTAAAGTTGCTATGTTTCGTTGTTGTATATTTCTGCCGCAGCTCTCACTTCCTTTTATAGCTCCAAAACTTTGTTTCAAAACATTGCAGGCAGTTTGAAATGAAATCTTCTCTTGATTTCTGAACGTTGTGGCTGTTTATAAAGAGATCTCTCTTTTTGATTTCTTGATTTGAAAAGCCGTTTGAGATAATATAGATTCTGCCGAAATCTAATCTTGTTTGACCTGATTTTACAACAAATAAAATCTTTCCAATAAACAGAAAATCAGATAAAATCAAGTGTATTTGGTTAGAACCAATTAATCATATTTTCCCTCAAGACTGAAATCTGCATAAGAATAAGTTAGACCAATTAGATCAATAATTAATTAATCATTTTTGTCTTCATCATCAAGGAGTTCAACATGTAGAATAAATAAGAGGAAAAAAAGAAAAAATGAAAAAGAAAAAGAAAACATGAACCACATATCAAATATTAAATAAATAGACATATGAGGGAACATAATGTTGGAAATAAACTGGTTAAATGGAGTCCACTTCAATTCATTTCTATGCATACTCTATGTCTGAATCGCATTCCTTCTAAATTTTCAATGTCAATATATATTAATGTCACGTACGATATTAACAAACAAACAAACAATAATATTTTTTATTTATATAGTGGAAATGGTATGTAATAGTGTGGTTCCAAGACAGTGGCAATGGTAAAGCAGTCATGAACAAATGATGACTGAAAGGTATAACGGGACAAAAGTAATTTACACACCATGAAGGCACACTCAAATGAATATAAAACCATGAAGCCAAGGAGAAAAAATGAGACAACAGGCAAAGGTAATTATAATATCTAATGAGCCAGTAATTATTTTTCTCATAAACCCATTTGCTTATAAAAAATGAGGTATGTCATAATTTAAGCAACAACTATGTGGCCAAACCACTCTTTGGTTCTAGAAGGTTCAAAGAATATTTTGGACGAGATGATATTTGATAGCAACTTGTTGGTAGAATTTTTTCAACTAGCTCTCTGTCCTCATTTGATGTCTTTATCCCTTATTTCATGTCATAAATAATGTATATCATTTTGTAAGTTTTCTGCAAACACAGTAATAAGTAAATAATAAATGTTTATAAAAGAATAATAATAAATGAAGAAGTCACTTAATTTTTTCTAATGTAAAATTTGTGTTCCTTATATATCCTTTTTCTAGTTATTTGGTTTTGATTAAGTGATACACCTTCCAATGTGTTGGTGGAAGGTCTTGGATTTGAAACTCAGCTTCTTCGAGAATTTATAAATTATTTTTAAAAAATATATTCTTTTTCCATGTTGTTTATTTCTTTTACAGGAATTTCAACGTTTTCACTATCGCTTGTCAAATATTTGTAGCCTACTTTTGAAGCTATGAATAAAGTTTGACACCTTTTACTAACTTAAACTCCACAAAAAGTTTTATTTATAGACTCAGCACCTTTCGCAACCAATGAACCACGTAGCAATTTAGAGAGTTTTCTTTCACGAACTCAAACCATAAACACAGAAATTATATAGTCTTCACAAATATGTTACTTAATAACTAAATGAGCACACAAATCAATGAAGTTGAATCAATTGAACACAAATATGCTACTCCTAGCTTATTGGTGGCCCATGGAGAAGATGAAAAATTGGGACCACACATTTACAAGTAAATTTTCTAGTTGTAATGTATGAAATTGTAGACGCCTCGGGTTTTGACAATGTTGCGCCGTTAGGTGTGTGTTGTGTTATTCGTGATTTAAGTGGAAATTGTTTTGGCTTTAAGTGTACCCTTCTAGCTTGTGGAGGAGATCCTGTAGAGAAAGGTCATGAGTTATAGAGAGGGACTTTTATGGAGCAAAACGACTACAATATACTCGGGTTATCGATGCTCGAGTGCCTATTGAAAGGCTTAAAGCTAGAGAGACCTTGGGTTCACCTATTGGACTAGCATATGGGACGTTGAGTTTATCAGTCTACGACTCAAATTGACTTATTCCATTGCTCGATGTAGAGAGAAGTGGTTCTCGAGCAGCTGTCTTTATTTACCATGTATGTATAACATTTTTATATTTTAATATGTGTATATTTTAAATGAAATTAGATGTGAAATGACTTACAACCATAACTAATTATAACAAATCACAGCCCGACAGTTTTTTTCTTCCGAAACATTTTTTGACTTTGTTATGTATCATGAAAAGATTTTGTTTTTGGGTGCTGTTTATGGCTAAATTGGTAAAAAAAAAATATGTGAGAATGTACCACATAAAATGAAATTTATAATAATAATAATAATGATAGGAGTAGTAATAATAATAATAGTAATCATAATGATAATGATAATGACGATGATACAATGCATGTAGGAGAAAAAAAGCCTCTCAACTACTCAAATTCATTTTTAAAACATTAATTTGATGTAAAGAAATATGAAAGTCAAGATAATCAATCTGGTGGTGGTAGAGCCTGAAATCATGTATTTCTATCTCAAGTTGCAAATTTGTTCAATGTTTGATTTTTCCAACTTGTAATAAGTGTGTGGTCAGTTTATCTTTGAACGAAAATTTCTTCCAAGAAATACCAAAGCTGCAATGTGTTTTTTATTATTATTATTATTATTATTATTATTATTATTATTATTATTATTATTATTATTATTATTATTATTATTATTATTATTATTATTAAAGTTGTTCTTTTTGTTGTTGCAGTTGTTATTGTAGTAGGGCTTTTCTCACAAATACCTTAATTTGAGTCCAATCTAAAATTAATACTTAACTAATTCCATAAAAACTAGAGAGTAAATAATATTTTTATTTACATGAATTTGAGAAGTAGTGGAAAGACCCCTCAATCAGAACATCGGGTTGTAGAACGGAGGTGGCGAAAACGGCAACAACGAGTTGTGGGAAGGCGACGACGGGCAAGAGAATGGCGCGCGGGTCGGGAAGACGACGAGATTCGACGGTGGAATGATGAGATCTAATTGGATTCGCATTTTGTCGGCGAGATCCAAAGAAACCGGCGTTGAAAATGCGGACAGTAAGCTGCGGAAAGGTGAGGGCGGGCTGTAGAACAATGGCGGAGTTGGGAAAACGGTGCGATCTAGCGGCGAGATCTAGCTGGAATTGAGGGTTTTCACTGGATTCACGTTTTTCCGCCTAGATCCGAGTAAATTGACACCAAAAACGCCAACGACAAGATGCAAGAATGTGATGGCGGGTCGTAGAACAACGACATGATCGAAAAAATGGCGAGATCTAGCTAGAATTGGGGTTTTTTGCCGGATACATGTTTTTTATGAGATTCCAGTCGCTGGAGGGTCACCCGTTGTGCTGCTGTTGCATTTTTGTTGTACATTATTGATATTGCAGTTTAATTTTTGGTTAATCATTCAACTAATTCGAATGAATTTTATTATTAATAGTACACGACTTTTTAAAATTATAGTGTAAAAGTGTTGTACTTTATTTAATAATGATATACTATTTTTATAATAATAGTGCAAAAGTATTATACCTTTTTTGAAAATTTGGTATAACACTGTTATATTAAAATTAAAAAATTGTTATACAAAAATTAAAATTAATATAACGATTTTATATAAAAAGTAAAAATTGATATACAAAATGGTGGATATAACTCGACAAGATTTCTGCGGTGATCAAACTAGCTCACCGTGAGCTTAAATCAGTGGCAAGTGCCACGTAAGTAAGGTAAGCTTAGTGGTTGGCTTGCTTGTCCTTAATATCGCATTTTAGCTGACTGAGGAGGTACTTACTGCTAGCGCTTTTCTTGGGCTGAGTTAAGAATGCATTTTAACTCAAGAGTTAATACATTTTTACTCTCACGATTAAAAGTGTTCATTGATCGTGAAATAAAATAAGATATTTTGTTGGGTAAGCTATGTTGTCTGTAGTAGGTACAATATTCCCAATAAAAAGAAGGTCACATTAAATGCACTTACACAAAAGAGGCATGACACACAAGAAAATAGGAAAAGCTTTGCTCTGACATCGCCGGCAACTCCCACCTGATTTCTAGCAGACCTAATCAAATTGAGCCACGCCAAAGCCAAAGGACCTAATTTCAACTCAACCTCTTATCACGGGTCAAATTAGCAGATAATTAAAGATCAATTTTGGATTGAAGGGAAGTCTGCCTCACAAAAGATCAAAGCTTAATCCAAAATTTGAATTGTTAATCAACAACGGCTACTTGAAGTTTTGGAGAGTATAAATAGCTAAGGAATCAACTGATACGATATTAAAGAAAAAATTTTCGGGTAATTTTTGAAATATTTAAGGTCTGTGACAGGTATTGCATTAGTATTAGTCCGAGTTTTCAAAATTGATGATTTGACAGCGAGTGAAATGTATTTTTTAAAGTGAGAGTGGTGAAGCTTAACTAAAGGGGTTTGACCTAATGTTATTGATACCGGACCAAAGACTAAACCGGTGAAGTAAATAGTTCATGATTTTCTAGTTCAATTGGTCGCAATTCAAACCATTTTACTTAAATTTTTAGGTAAAATTATATAAAAAGATATAGATTCATTTAATATCAAATATAAATTATTAATACATGGAAGGATTTATAAATAAAAGATATATGACTAATACAAATGCATTTATAAGATGAATATGGAAGATTATAAAAATATTAAAGGTTAATGATATAATTTTACTGATATTAAATATAATAAATATTAATAATACTTTTTTCTATAAAAGTAAATATAAATTAAGTATTTTCTACCATATTAAAAAAGATATAAATTTAATAACTTTAATTATGAGTAATGAATTTTCATAATAATTGTAAAGCGAGTTTTGACCAGTTTATCGGTTCATCGATTATTTTCGGTTCAAACAGTTCGAAGCGATTTTTTTATAAAAACATTGATTATATTAATTGAACCGATATCATTACTGGTTCTCGGTTGAACTAGTTCAATTGGCCAGTCTGGTCTGGTTTTAATAATAGTAGTTTGACCTTTATAATTTAAAGGTGATATCTGTCATTTTATGCAAATTACAAGATAGTTTTAGTACATTAAACCTATATTTGACGATAAGTTTATATTATGATCATGTGAAATACCTCATTATAGCTACATAGACTGAATATAAAAATCGATTACGGCCATCATAAAATAGTTTTAACACCGCCAATCAAAATCCTAATGAAATGCAACATTTCTTAACTGCAATAATCAAAGTTTAACTTTGTTAATTAAACATTGACGGTTGATGATGCCCCTGCCTCTCTAGCTACCCTGTGCCCCTCTTCTTTCCCATACTTTATTCCACAAGCATTGCATAGAGTCTGAAAAATGCTGAACTTTTTTTTAAATTGGTACACCAAACAAATACAAACACTAATCAATTATAGAGACAACATAAATCTAACAAAAATAATATTAATATAATATATAAAAGGAGATATGGAATGACCTGAGGACCAAGAGGGCCTTTACGCCACATAGGAGTTTCACTTGTGTTGTAGTCTAGGTAGCATGGACACGCCAAGTGTAGGAGTGTCTATGTGTCTGACACGTGTCGGACACGGACACGGACACGCGCACAACACGCGTCTGACACGCCGAAATTCAAAAAGACACGCCACGTTAGCTTTCTGAAATCGGACACGGTTAGGACACACTTCACAGAGACACACAGGACACACATAAGGGGAGGGGACGCAATTAGGTTTAATTAAAACCTAAGAAAAACAGAACAGACATCGTTCTTCTCATTCTCTCCTCACTCCTTTTGTTCAACCTCGATCCACCTGTGCCGTCGTCCACCGTCTTCGTTGCTCCGGTCGTCGTCGCTCTCCCCGTGTCGGCGCTCCACAGATCCAGGTTAGTTAACTTAAGTCATTTTCTTTGTGAACTCAGAGCAGTCTAGGTTAAGTCGATTGATAAGATTCTTGATATGCATTTGTGCTTATGTTGATTGATAAGATTCTGGCGTATTATGTTGATTGATTCTGGCATATTATGTTGATTGATAAGATTCTTGATAGTGCATTAAAAGAATATGCTAACTATTATCAATGAAGTGCTTCAGTGTTGGCTCTTTTGATGTTTTTGAAACTTGAATTTGTCTCTTGACAATCTCAAAGCATGTTACAGACATCTTTTTGTTTAAACTAGATCTTCTTGGCCTGTCCAAGTACCTAGGCGATTTCTGTAGTTGCTGTTTCAAGTTCCCTTAGCTTCTTATGATTTTGGTAATACGAGTTTGATTGGGTCACTTATTAGTTTTTGAACATTGTGTTTAGTTGCTTTGTAAGACTTATTATGGATAATTATATGACTTTATGTGTTGGTACTATTTTATTATGAAGAAATTTATATTTAAAAAATTTTTTTCCCGCCGTGTCTAAATACATATATTTTGAAAATTTATGTGTCGACGTGTCCGTGTCGTGTCAGACACACGTACCCGTGTCAGTGTCCGTGCTACCTAGGTTGCAGTTGGTGTTACTGCATCTCTTGGTAGGATCTATATTAGGGGTCACAAAAGGAATTTCCACAACCGAAGATCCACCAATTTTAGGGTCTGTTTGGCATTGCTGTTAGAACTGCTGTCCCTAAAAGTTAGTATCGCAAACTTTTCATATAACATCATTTTTTTGCTTTTGACAGTGCATTTTGATCATTTACATCAAAAAGTTGAGAACTGTCAAAACAGTTTTCCCAAAATTATAATTTTATGCTTTTAGGGAAAGCTTCAAATTGTAGCTTTTAGGGAAAGCAGTTTGAGAAAGCATTCCCAAACAGGCCTTTATTATTCAGAGTATCGTATAAGGGATGGAATTGATTCATATAATTGGTATATGAAATTGGATTCATATTTGCATCAACCATTCCTGCAAATCAAAATTTCACCACGTTTGTTTTAGAAATTATTCAAACAACCTATATATTTCAAAGACATTTTAAGATCTTTAATAAGCCAAAAATCATATTCTATCAACGATTTTACGTTACTGAAATCATATGGATACCACAGTTCATAGCACTTGATGTAGCTCCTCCATTCGTCATCTGTCCACGCCCAGCAGATTGATGTTATATTCAAATCATTCTCAATTTGTTAATTTTACAATCACTACGTACCAAAATCTGCACTTAGTCCTCGCAAATAAGGATCATGACAATTTATTTATCATTACTCGTTTAACGCAGATATCATTTTCTCGATTTATCATTTTATAGAATCACATGAAATAAATAAATTGCATAACGTTTACGGTTGTTACGAGGTTTATTTAGTTGTTAACAACTAGTGAAAGAAAAAACTTTTAACTACATATATTTCAATATACTAACTTTGGTTGAATGATTTATTTACTGCGAATGCTATTTTTTTAGTATTCAACGTTTCACAAGCAACTGGCAAGTTGATATTTTTTTTAGTCGCCTAATGCTTAAACGAGTAGTAGAATCTATAGATTATTCTTAAAAAGTAAAACACTTAAATACTCAAATGGTAACAAGAACTTGGCTTTGCATACAACGTTAGATTTAGCTTTATCATTTGATGCTCAACGCCTAACTTCGTCAATGTCACTGGAATCACTATACCTAAAACAAACTCGTGAAAATAATTGTACCCTACTAAAAAAAATAAGACATTCATTAATAATTTTTTTAATTACGGGGTTTAACTTGGATTAGCTACATAAAAATTTTAAGACTTTATATCAATTAATGTATAAATACATTTCTTTTTGCATAATCTCTATGGGCAAATCATTGTCCGGTTTATCCCACTTTTTCTTAAGTCTTTTTTTTTCAATAATAAGAGTCTGGATGAGGTTGTCAATCCAATTTCCTCCTCCAACTCAACTTAACGAATGTATAAGAAGCTCTATGAACTTATTTTTGGTTATCAACCAACACATTGAACTTTAAAAATTGACAAATAACCATCCAAACTTCATCAAAATAACAACGAACCAACTATACTTCCACGACTTTTGTTTTTTAGTCATCTCGTGCTGACGTGGCACACTCCGAATGGTCAAAGTCAGATTCACGTGTCTTATACGGAATGTGCTACGTTAGAATGAGCTGGCTAAAAGATAAAAGTCGAGGGAGTATAGCTGGTTCGTTGTTATTTTGATGAGTTTAGCTGATTATTTGTCAATTTTCAAAGTTCAGCGTGTTGATTAATAACTAAAGACAAGTTCATAGGGCTAATTATGTATTTATCCTTAAAAATTTATATCAATATATTTAAGTTGTTTTATGTGGATCATTTTGACTTTTGGTCCATTAAATTGGTAAATGGTAAATTAGCTTGTGACACGTCATCTATGTTAAATTGAAAACAAAAAACATAAAAAACACGTTAAATAATACGGCAAATAATCTTAAAATACGACCAAAAAAAAGTAAACGGAAAAGATACTTTTACGGAAAGAAGCTATATAACACCGAATAGGAACACACTTTGAACAACATAAATGTGAAGAAAATATACCTGAGTAGGTTGAACATTACGAGATGGATATGGTGAACCAAGAGTCAACGATAAGTCCACTCTATTACTTTCATTTCCCGAACCACCGTCCATTTCCTCTAATATAATAAATCGTACCAATTTAATCAAATTAATTATATAGTATAATCAAGTACTAAAAAATTGTAATATCATAAATATTCACTGGAACTATACAGTAAAACCTCTATAAATGCATATGTTTGGGACTGGAAAAAATATTCATTTAACGAGAATATTATTTTATCGAATGTAAATTTAATATAACAGAGCAAGTCGAGACTAGAGAAAAATATTAATTTAACGAGAATATTACTTTATCGAATATTACTGTAGTTTCAACCGCGTAAAAAAGAGAGAAAACAATAGTTGGGGTATTCTAGGTATTGAGAAATATAAGGATTCCTAAAATAATGTGAAACTGGAATAATTACAAGATAACAAAAAGTAAAGCAGTGTGTCAGTGTTCAAACTTGATTGTTTCTCGAGCAAACCCACCATTTTCGTGAAATATACAACCAAGAAATCATCATACAAATTTGCAAATATGTGATCCATCCAACTCTGCTTTTTGTGAAACCACATTTTCTCACTAATCCACATTGATTGAATTGATGATTGTACATACAGTTTTTGCAAGATTAAACAGATATATATTTTGGGCTCAAATCATGTACAATGATCATCGAGATATGTTGAATTTCAAACCCAAAACTTCAAGTTTTCTGGAAAACTCATTTCGATCCATCAAATGTTGGACATAAACGTATTTCTTTTGAAAATAAATTCTTTTAAAATGATTCCTCATCCTTGTTTGAGTGTTAAATCCTACGAATTCAATTTTCTTACAAAATCTATTTGATGATGAATGGTTGGAAAAACAGATATACCCATGTACATATACATATAAGTTGTAGATTTTATTTTAAATAAATCTAAGATAAATAGGCGCAGAACATAAAAACAAAAGGGAAAACCATGATAAACGAAGAAAACAAAGTACAACAATAGTGAACAACGAAACTACTTACAGAAAGAGACTCTTAGCAAAGACCACTTTGCTTTTTTTAGTAATGGTGCGTAGTGATGAGAAATGGTCGCAAAGGCACTATTAAATAATATTTTGACAAGTGATGACCCTCACATGAAAGATAATTTATTTAATATTTTTTTTATTCTCCTACCATTCCAGTTTTGTTACCTTTTATATTTCTTAAAAGTTCCCAATGTTTTCTACTACTTTAAACTATAAAATTTTATGCCACATTATGGGTCCACAATATATATGTTATCTAGAAGGGAGGTATATGGTTCACATCTCTTTGTAACAAGATATTATTTTCATTAAGGCTGAATGTATCAATAGCTCCTTCAACTTATTTCCACCATATCACTGACTCTTTTAATTTTCAAAGTGACTGCATAGATCTTTGAATTTTTTAAACGTGCTCGTAGCTTCTTGAACTTTTAAAACATGCAACTCATAGTACCTTGAACTTTTAAAGTGGCATAGTAAATTCCTTAAATTCTTGAAAAAAAAAAATTAAATCAATCAATGATAGTCAGAGAGCTATGGGTTGCATGTGTTTTAGAAGTCGAAGTACCTCTAAAGTCACTTGCAAAGGTTAGGAGAGCAACACATTTTCTGAGTAATGATGCCTTTAGCTTTTTGAAGCGTAATTCAATCCATCTATGTGGAATGTGATTGATTTATTGCATTCTAAGAGTCTTCTAATTCCTTTTTATCTTAAGCAATGTTTTTTGGTCAAAGAACCGATTTTCATAGTATATATAAGTGATGTTTTAATTCATGATTAGTAGAGACACTTAACATCGTATTATTCTTAACATGAGGCCTTCATTATAAGCTTTAAACTCGTAAAGAGTGCGCTTGAAAACTAATTGAGGAAATCTAATATGGACCATAATGGGATTTGACTACTTAAGATCAAGGCAAGTACTAAAAATATCATAAAGTTTTAATTGAATATTAAAGGTTGGGATCCAAGAGCTTATGAGATGGATATGGTGAACTAAGTATTAGAGCATCTTTAGTAGATAGTGGAGACTATGTTTATGTCTCATATGAAATAGATTAGAATATTAATGACATTTCAATAGTCTTAGATTTGGACAATGTGATTTCAAACGTGTGCTACACTAGTTAGTCCATTGATGTAGAAATTTATAATTAAATAATAATAGTAGCAAAATTTCTACTAATAGAAAGAGTTTCTTACAAAAGTGTAATTAAATAATAATCAATTTGATGACATGGTCTTCTATTCGATTATCTACATGTAGAAGATCAAATAGACTATAATCTACATTTATTATGCCAAAACACCAAGGAAAGAGAAAATAAGTTATCTAGTGTAGTAACATTTTTTAGTTCATAGTCTATTCTTGCTTATTTGTCAAGACTATAGCAAGACTAAACAATCTATATAACAGATGCTCTTAATGTCAAATCTACCCTATTCCTTCCATTTCCATTTTAAGATTCACTGTCATTTTCTCTATTACCAAATTGCTCAAATCATATAATAATCAAACCCTAAAACATTTGATTTGATCCATCAAATGTCGGGCATAAATGTGTTTGTTTTTTGTTGTAAAATTGTGAGATGATTCTCATTGTTTCTTGATGTTGAATCCGATGATTTCATTTTATTTTACATATTGTATTTCATAATGAATTATTGAAAAACCATGGATAACAATGTACATATATGCATATAATTTGTAGAATTTACTTCAAAAATTCAAGGTAAGTAGGTAATGAACATAAAAAGAAAAGGAAAAGCCATGATATTCTTTTAATGAAAAACCATGATAATTTTGTAAAGAAAGTTACATAGCTTTAGTTTTATGTTGGCCTAATACATAGTTAGTCTCCTAAACTTGGCATGAAAAACTTACTGACGCCTTAAACTTTCGTTTTATCCCGCCAACCCCCTGAACTTGGCAAAAAGACCCGCTAACCCCCCAAACTTGATAAAAATGTACCCAACAGCCCCCTCATGCTGACGTGGCAGTAATTTTGCGTTGAAAAATCAACGCATCCATGCGCGGCCACGTCAGCATGAGGGAGCTGTTGGGTACACTTTTACCAAGTTTAAGGGGTTAGCGGGACAAAATGAAAGTTTAGAACGTCAATAAATTTTTCATACCAAATTTAGAGTGCTAAGTATACGTTAGACCTTTTATCTTCAAAGTAACGTGTAATAGGAATTGATTGCAAGCACTATTTAAATAGAGCTTTGGGGATTCTATCATAAAATGCAGCCTACTTAGTGTTTATTTTTTTATTTTATTTTCATGCCACTAAATTGAAATTACTTATTTTACATTTTCTAAAAGTTGCAAATTTTTTCAATTAATTTACACTAAAATTTTATGTTACATAAATGGTTCGCAATGTATATGTTATCCCAAAAGAAGGTATAGGGTCCGAATCTTCACCCTATCGAGTTCATAGTGTTAACACTATGAACTGAATAGGGTGAACCGAATTTTAAAGGCAAGTACACTCTTAAAACTGTCATTGCCATTTCTTGATTCACAATCCATTTTCTTTGTAATAATTAACAAATAAATTAATGAGTTACATAATAAGTTTCAAATATCAAACAGTTAGATTAAAATTTTATATAATTTTATTAGAATCTCCAATAATGACTAATGATACCAGTCATGAGATAAACGG
>CAOJBJ011586151.1:0-12797 GCA_948291685.1 Euphorbia celastroides | reverse complement strand
TTCCCAACTTTCAATTTTACTGTCCAAAAAAGGGAAACCCCAATACGATGTTGTTTTCCAAAAAATAAACTAATATAAAATTGTCATCTTTATTATGCCCGAAAAACCGACTCAGCCAATTTTTTTTCGATCTTCTCAACCAGTTCCGGGGACAATTTCCTCGCCGGTTTCCGTTCCTTCTCGGCCTGAAAATCAAACCCCAAAGCATCTGACACCTCCTCGAATGCGAAAACCGATCCGCTTTTAGAAGCAAAGCATCTAAAATCGATTGATTATCCAACAATACCATCTCTTCTTCACAGAACCCTGACGTTGACACGTGCACGACCTCCGACCAGAGATAAGCCTCTCGTTCAGTTGCTCCACAGAGGACAGGATGATGATGACAGAGCCGTACGTGAAATCACTTAAAAATAGATTTTCTCACATTTTATCAAAAACAATTAGGTATGGGTCTTAGGTTTGGACCATCTATTTCTTCTACTTAGCAAAAATCTGCACAACCATACACACCAATATTTTATTTTATATAATTGACGAATTTTCGTGCTAGGGTTCGAATATATATTTTCAATTTAATTTTCATTCAATTCAGTTCAGTCCGGTTTAATATTTTCAGTTCAGTTCCATTAGACTTTCATTAGTTCCATTTATTTCATTAAATTTTTAATAAATTTTAAATAAGTTTAATTTTCATTTAATTTAAATTAGTTTTCATACAATATTTTGTTTCATTAAGTTTCAAATAAGTCTTGTAAGTTTCAAATAAATTTCAGTTAATAAGTTTCATTTCAATTCAACTCTACAGCCTCTATTCAATCCAAAAGAACAGAGCTTTAGTGTAATATTTTACTTAGTTAATGGGTCACAGTTTCACTCCTACAACTCACTCGAGGTATTTTTTTCAATTTAAATTGGTCTATGATTTTATTTAGGTCTAATGCTCACTTTAGTACTCCAACTTGTCCAGAAAAATCTTTCCGGTACCAAAACTTTAAAAATGAACCCATAGGTACTTAAACTTTCAAAAAATAACCGCGTAGGTACCTCAACTTTCAAAAAGTGCAACATTTCACTACTTCAGTGCCACGTGTTGACATTTGGTGAGTTTGACTTTTAAAAAAAAGTCAACTTTTGACCGTTAACTCGCCAACCAAAAGTTGACACGTGGCACCGAGGTAGTAAAATGGTTCATTTTTTTAAAGTTGAGGTATCTACGGGGTCATTTTTAAAGTTTGGGTACCGGAAAAGTTTTCTGGACAAGTTGGAGTACTAAAATGAACATTAAGCCTTTTATTTACAATTTTTCTGATTCACATAGTTGGGGGCCAAAAAGACAATTTTTTTTTATCAAGTTGATTAGTAAATTTTGAAAACTTTCTCAGCAGTTTTCTTCCCATGGTTGATGCCAACAACAACTATAAGTTCTATTATAATAAATGTTTTTTCCTATTTCGAAAATAAAGCGTTTTAAGCAACCAGTAGTAACAACTAAATCAATTTGATATTACAATAGTAGGCATTTCACATAACTTTTTGTCCATGTAATAGCTAAAAGCGACTGCAAGTGAACAAAATTGTTGCTCGATACATAAAATGTGAAAACCAACTTTTGAAGAAAATTTCAATACCCACTATAAGTTTTAAAATTGGGATAAATTACAATAACAAGTTAAAATTAGGGTAAATTAGAAAAACATGTCCCGTGTTTGACAAAATTTTTAAAAAGATGTATGTGTTACATTTTTCAACAAAAAAGGTCTGTGTTTTCAAGAAGTTAACGAATAAAAGGTTTTTCAATACTAAATTTTATTACGAAATATGGTAATCACGTTCATTTTTCTATCAAATTTTGTAGGTTACTTAATTCACAATAATTCAAAATTTTAAATTTTTTAAAAAATGTAAATATATTTTATGATTTTTTAACTTTTATTATTATCTTTTAATTTAGAAAATATCTCCATTTTAAAAAAATATCTTTTAATATTTTATGGGATTAAGTGAAAAAACATGTGTTGTACTTTCGATATTTTTTAAAAGTGGCGTTTGCTTTTTTAACTTTTGAAAATAGACCTAGGGTTTCAATTTTTTTTTTAAAACAAGAATCTTCCAAAAAATAATAATTTTACAAAAAATATTTTAATAATTTAAACACTCGTATAATTAAACGATATTTTTTAAGAATTATTCATTGAATTTTGAATAATGATCGAAAAAAATTTCTTTTTTACTATTTTATAAATTTGAAATTATATTTTAATTATAAAATATAGTTATATATCTTAAAATATAGGTCTAATGCTCTTATATGTCTCTGTGGTTGCCAGAGTTAGTCATTTAAGTTCCTGGTTTTTTTGAATGACTAGTTAGGTCTCTGAACTTGTCAAAAACGCGCCTATGGTGCCCCTCCGCTCATGTCAACTAATCTCACCCCCATGCATGAGAAACACGTGGCTGACATGGACAACCACGTCATTTCCATGTCATAATATGTTATTTTTTTTTAAAAAAAATCAATTTTATCTCATTTTCCCCTAATTAACTCCTTAATCAATGGTCCATCCTCATCTGCCGATCAACGACATCCTCACCAGCTCCGCCTTCACCCATTTGTGCGCCGCGCTCTACTGCTCCTCCGGCAACTGCAGCTCATCTGACGATCGAGTCTTCTTCAACGCCTTACTACTCCTCCAAGGACTGTTCCTCCTCTGGCGATCGCGTCTTCTTCGATTGGTATGGATCCCGTCATCGATGCGATTGATTGCGACGACCTCCACTTGGAATCTAATTTTAGCTACTCATTTGTCCCATTGTCTTTGTCTCACTCTTCTGTACAATTTTAACTTTGTTGGAGCTAAATAATTGGTAGTTTTTTGAATTGGTTCCTTCGGCTAAAATTAGTTGTGAAATTGATGAGCTAAAATCTATGGTGTGGGGGAATTGAAGGTGAAAATGGAATTTGTTGTCTTCCGTTGAAATAGAGAAGAAATGAATAATTGGGATTTGCCCTTTTCGGTTTTAAGAATCAAAAGAAGCTTTTTAGAGAGGAAAATCTATTTCAGAATTACTTCTTGCTTTTAAAAGAAGCTTTTTAAGAATCAAAATGAAGAATTATTTCTTGCAATTGTAGCACCTCTGGGCCACCAATTTCTACCGAGAGTGATCAAGACGAGAGTTGCCGGATCTGTAAATTCTCGGTGAGGGAATAGATTTTAATGGAGCTGAAACGGTTGACAGAGATTTACACTGATGAAGAACTAATAATTAGCCATGCTGAGTGTGTTTCATATCATCGGAAATATCACCTCTTCGCCAGAATAATTCAATTTCCTCTAGTTCTCGCCGGTCAAAAAGTCACATAATTAATTGGAGGTAGAAGAAGACTTTTTTTAAATTGCAAAAAATTGAGGGATTTTTTTGGACTTTTGAAGGTCAATACGCTCCACTTTGGTCAAAGATAGACACGTCACCGTCCATGTCAGATTCAGGGGCACCGGTAGCGCATTTTTGGCAAGTTCAGAGACCTAAATGGTCATTCACAAAAACCAGAGACCTAAATAACTAATCCTAGCAACCACATAGGTATATAGGAGCATTAGGGCTAAAATATATGTTGAAACATTTATCTTTTGCTTTCAAAATAAGTCTAGTTTAAGGAGACATTTGCCTTGCTACAAAAATAAATTTAGTTTGTTTATATTTCTAGTGTGTTTATGTATGATATCTTAACTTTGATAAATTATTTTGGCCTAGTGCATCGGAACCCCCTTGAGGTTGTCCCGATTTATTCCTCACTCACCTGAACTTTCAAATGTGCCTCTCATCCTTTCGAACTTGTCTAAATAAACCTGTCACCCGCTCATACTTGTTTAATTTGAACCTCTAAACCCCTTACATAGTACATACCCAAGCACTCACAGGAACACACGCACCCAAAGTTGAAAAAGGTTGAAATGTCAAATAAATAGTGAGTCGACATGTGGTATTTTTAAAATTAATTATCCCATCCATTTCACAAATTTCCAAAATTATGTCCAAGCGTCGTACCATTCCTAGGGCTATAAACGAACAGAGCTGCTCACGAGCTACTCGATACTCGGCTCGAAAAAAGCTCATTCGAGCTCGACTCGTGACTAAACTGCCAGAGCTTGAACAAAATTTTAAACTCAGTCTGTTAAACGAACATAGCTTGAACAATGAAGTATTTGGCTCGAAAACTCGCGAACAAGCTCGATATAAAGCTCGTATTCAAGCTCGAAATAAAGCTCAAGAAGAAGCTCAATATAAAGCTCGTATTCAAGCTAATTCGTCATTCTTTGCCATGGATTCACTGTTTTTGGATTACTGTTTTCATTCTTTGCTTGATGTTGTAATTTCACCGATTCATCTGCTCTGTTTCTTTTCTTTTCTGAATCTCTCTATTTTTGTTGCTTGATTTTTGGAGCTATGCTTACCGGTTAGAAATTGAAATCGAGCTCCATTGACGAGCTTGGTTCAAGCTTGGCTCACCAACATATAAATCGAGTCGAGCTCGAGCTTCGTTCGCGAACTTGAAATCGAGCGGGATAAACGAGCCGAGCTCAAGTATATTCACAAACAGGGTCTTTTTCTTACGAACCGAACTCAAACAACAAAATAGAGCTCGTACAAAGCTCCAGCTCGAGTTCAAAAAAAATTAATGGGCCGAGCACAAACAATCCAAGTTCGAGTTCAGCCCGGCTTGATTACAGCCCTATTCCCTCTCCCCACCGCCATAGCCTCCGGCGACCGCTCCACCACCTCAACCCCATCGACCATTCCCTCTCCGGCGATATGTGGCATTTTTCTGCTCTCACCATTTTCCCTTCATATCTTGCCCACGCTTCAATTTTTCCAATTTGCAGCAAAACCCAAACCTCAATTTCTCCCCATTTTCACAACCAAACGAGATATTTGGACTGAAACCTCTAACCAAAAGCTCCCATCTTCATCTTCTTCCCCTCGAAGGCACAACAGAACCACAACGTTGACATGACTGAGCTATTAGCCTCGATCAGCCAAACCCAAAACGAGCAAGAGCTTTACTCAATTCTCTCCATTTACAAAGACCGGCAACTCTCTATTCGCTTCATGGTCTCGCTTTTATCATGCGGATCCGATTGCCAAAGATCGCTCGCTCTTCTCGATTGGATCTATGACGTTGCTCGTTACACCCCTTCTGTGTTCGTCTACAATGTAGTGTTGCGTAATGTGTTGAGAGCCAAAAGATGGGACCTTGCACACAACCTGTTCGACGAAATGCGCCAGAGACCCATAGGCCTGTTTCCGAAATCCGAAGCCATTACCGACGAGTTCAATTTGATAATTTCAATTTTAATTTCAATATTTCAATTTCAATTTCAATTTGAGTTTGAATTTGATTACAAAATCAATTTCGGGTTTCAGTTTTGGTTTTTATTTCACTGTAGTAAAGATTTGTAGAGATTGCTTGTGATATGGATAGAGATTGGGTTTATTAAAATGAAAATCATTGGTAGGATGGATTGATGAGTAATTGTTTCCGACGAAGGAGTTGCGATGCCGGCTAAGTGGGTGTTGGTTTTCTGATATATGGGTAATGATTTGGGTTTTTCAGGATATAGGTATATGATTTCAAAATATTGCAAGGTCAGCGCCACATCAACGTGAAGGGAGTTGATTTATGATGTAGTCTAGACAAGTTCAAGGGGATAGGGGTGTTCATCGGTCGGTTTGGTTGAATAATCGAACCGAACTGATGAAACCGAAAACCGAATAAGATTAAAAATACAAATTAAACTGAACTGATATAAAAGAGTAACCGAAATCAAACCGATTTTTAAAGTTCGGTCGGTTATTTCGGTTTTATATTTGTTCTCCCTTTCAGTATACGTTGTTGTTAAACGTGAATTCTTAACCTATACAAATTAAATTAAAATTAATATAATAAAAAATATGTTCTAATATTTGATAATATTATGAAGGAATTCATCGTTGAAAATTCAACCACGACGACAGAATTACCGGTTAAAATTTTTAAGAACTCGAAGGACCGTGTTTCTTTGTAAACCATTCAATGATCAAAAGAGGTGAGAAGAACAAAAGAATTGAAAAACTCACTACGGGATTTGAATCTAAACAAATCTGAAGATGGGCTATGAACGGGCCTAACCACCTTTTTGGGCCTTGTGCTATACACGATTTGTCCTTTTGATCTCTTTGCTATACACATTGTCTATTTAGTCCTCGTGCTATCAATCTCATTGTCTAATTGGCCCCTCTACTATACACATTATCCATTTAGTCCTCGTGCTATCAATCTCATTAACTTATTGGTCCCTTTGCTTTACACTTAAGAGATTAAAAACAATAAACAATTTTGACCTCTTCATAAATGTCCAATCTGTATACAAACAAAGAACACAACAGATAGTGTAACTCATCATTTTCAGTCAGTTTTATATTTGTACAACGAACACAATAAGAACAGAGGGACCAAGTAAGTAGTAAGACTGATAGCACATGGACTAGATGGACAATGTGTATAGCAGAGGGACCAAAAGGAGAAACCGTGTATAGCACATGGTTTAAAAAGGTAGTTAGGCCAATATGAACGAGGCTTTCAAGTGGCAGCCCTCCAACATCAAGTGTGCGAGCTCCTCTTGATTTGGGATCGTTGCTCCCAAAATCACGTTATGTCTAAAGTGGTTAGGGTTAGAGGAGCCTCCTTTTTCTCTTCTATTTATAGGGATTCTTGAAACCCTAATTTAATTAGGGTTTTTGTCAAATTAACAAACTAGTCCCTAAAGTCTTTATGTTTAATAATTAAGTCTATCAACTTAATTCCTTAAACAAATAATAAGTTTTAGTTTGTCAATTTAATCCCTAATTAAATTATAATGTAAACTAAATTAATTTAAGTTCCATAATTTAATTTAATGGACTAACTAAAATTAGTTAACAATTAAATAAATATGCTAACTTAATAATTTATTTACATACATTAAATTACTACACATATGAATTAATTTAATACTCATTAAATTAATACCATGTTAGTACCTTTAACTGTATTAATTTAACTTTAATGAATAATACATAATACTATGTATTATACCATTAACTTAAATTAATTTCTCCAAGTCCATTTCAATTATTCAATTAGATTGACCTCTTATGTCATTCTAATTGATAATTAATTCTTCATCCTACTTGTAACATCACATATTACAAGTTAACCCAAATCAGTAGTTCAATGCACACGATCCATTGGGTTCATCCATATGTTGGCCATGGGATCCAACCCATAGACTGTAAGCAGGTTCTAGCTCACCATTACAGTCCCCAATCAGGACGGAAACCAGCAGTCTATACAAGACACTGTACACCGGTAGTTATCTCCATAATTTCCCTTGCCATAGACATCGATGTGATAAACAAGATGCATGGACATGTCACCCTCTATTGTTGTTTATTATATTTCTTGATCTAGAATGAAATGATTCTTTCAAATAAGCAACCTACTTAGTTATTTGGGCGCGCCATAATCCCTTTCATTCATCAAGTGGCCGGTGATTCTTTTCGACTTGCTAGATCGAACGACAATCCCCTCACTACCAATATCATTATTAAATATGTTCATGAGATACAATTCATCATACCCGTACTTGTAATCCAATATTTAAGGACCCGTTAAGAATATGTGAGAATGTATTCAATCACACACTAATAATATAATGAAATCATGTCTAAGGATAATTGAGACCTACCGAGAAAGTATTGTCTGTGACATACCACCATGTGACCTTGCTATGTGGATCAGTCTAGCCCCGTTGTACCCAACACGTGCCCGTATGGATGCATTATTTCTCAAATAACCAACCAACACACGAGCTTATAGTCTTATTCATTCCCACAATTAAGACAGACTCGGTACTATATTGTTTATGACTTTATGTGATTGGATACTCTAATCTAATTATAGCACAAGATATACCTTAGATTAGATTATTGCCTTTATTAATGTAGCACAATTAATGTACGCAATAAATATGATACATTATCAAGAACCAATGCCTATGAACTAGGGCACCCCAACATATTCACATTAAGTGACAAAAAAGTTATATCTAGTTACGGATAAAGTGGTTTCAAACAGGAAAAAAGATAAAAAAAAATAATAGTCATGAAAAAATAAAAAAGTTAAACTCCGACCATTCAAACTACTATCTAAAAAAATAACACGTTAAATGGTATTCGAGAAAGATGTATGCAACAAACCCTTTAAAATTAAAATAAGCCAGCAATTAGGAATACATTATTAATACAGTAATATCTTTATGTATAATTAATTAGTTTTAGGTCAAATTTTAGATATAACTAATATTTTTTTAGATATATATTAATTTATCGGTTGGTTTGGTTATATCGGGTTTTTTCTATTTAAAACCTAACCGACCTAATAACCCGAAGATATGTAAAATTTACAAACGACACCGAACCTTTTAAACCCAAAAACCGAACCAAAAAACTGAATTGCATTGGTTCAATCGGTTATTTCGGTTAGGTTTGATTTTTAAACACCCCTACGAGGGGGTGAGGGGCACACTTGAAAATTTGGGAAGACGAAGGGCAAATCGGGACAATTTCAGAGGAATCTCAATACATTAGGGCCTTAGGCCAATTATTTTTACCTTTTGAAATTAATAATATTTTTCTAATATAAATTGTTGCATAAAATTGTTAGATAGTAATACACATTCTTCAGTTAGCAGAGTACTTGACTTCATGTATGCCAATTTTAACTATAATTATGGTTTGATATAAGTGACTATATATTATTCCATTAAAAAACTAGGTTAATGTTTCTTTTATTTGAAAATGTGGCCTATATTTTAGTTTACATGAGTTAAATAAAGGAATAGCTAAATACAACATTAAATACTTCATTTTATGAATTAAATTTCCCTTACGCTACTACTTTTTCTGCAATTTAATTTCACTCCATGCAAAATTAAAATCTTACAAATTCAACTGATCAATTAAATTAACACGTACAAAAACGACACACTTTGAGTTGTAGTTACTATCCACCGTTAGATTGTATCTTTCATCTTATCAACGAAAAACTTACATTACAGAGATAGTATTAATATTTACAAGGTATCTCATGACGAGTTTTTTTAGGGAATCCGCATCCCAAGGCTGGATATTAGGGTGTGCAAGTGGAGCGACCGCACAGAGCTCCCGACATTTAGGGGGCCTCGGAAATATTTTCGGGTATAATAGAAAAAAATATTAATATATAAATACCCACAAAGAAATTGCACGTAATTCTGCTTGGCTTCAACGGTAGGGCATTGCATTCCAAGTTTCCCTGCGCTCCAGCCCCAGGATTCGACTCCCTCTGTCATGGAAAAAGGACCTCTCTCCTGATTTTTGACATGTGTTTTTTGCTTTTCCAAATTACCCTGAATTGCATTTTGTTGTTATATAAACTCTGAATCATAAAGATTCAAGTGAATTCATCATCAGTAGAACAGAAGAATTTTCATCAAACTATGGAGGGAGAAGCGCAATCACGTGGTAATTTCTCTATTTGTCCGTTTTCTCTTTATTTGTCTTACTTTTTTGAGCTTAAAATTCGCGTCTTATTAGGTTTATTTTACTATTTTCTTATAATTCTAGCGGTTAGTTACTTTTTTATTATCTTTCTCGGGTCTGCAACTTTTTTTATTCTATTTTGCTTTGAACCTGCCACCTTGAGCACTTATATTAATGTTTAATTTGCCTGAATTTGAAAGCCGTCTTATATTGTGTCATACTAGGGTTCAATTTTGTCTTTCTCAATTCTGATTATTGTTTTGGTTGTCTGCAGAATGTGGGAATTCTGTGTTGGTATGTACATGATAACTCTGTGGCCTAATTCTTTAGTTCTTGCTTCTATCTATGGAGCTATTAATTGAATCTGCCTCTATTGCATTGTTTGGTCCCTTTGTTGGCCAATTGGCAGAGAAATTAACATATGTTAAGGTTTGTGTAATATGTTGTTTAGGGTTTTTTTGTATCAACTATGTTAAATGGGCTTATCTTAAGAATACGAAATCAAACTTCTTTTTCGCTGTTCAGACAGGATATTTTGTTACATTGGAGAACATCTTATTCACTCTATGAACATAGCTATAACTGGCCAAACATATCTTTAACCGCTTGTAATTGCCTAAATAGCCTAGTGCCCTCAGTTGTTCCTTGTCATCTCTCAATTTGGCATACATGCACCAGATTGCCCTATGAGCGCCATGTGTGAGCATTTAGTTGGAGAGAGAAAATTAGGGGAATGGCATCTTTAAAAATTCAAAACCAAACAAAAGTTGACATTTAACGCTAAGGTAGCAATTTGATGCATTCTTGCCTGGTTGAGGAGGTAAAAGGAACAACTAAAAGTTGGACGGGGCAGTAGGTTATTTGGGCCATGCATTCTTGCCTAGTTGAGGAGGTAAAAGGAACAACTAAAAGTTGGACGGGGCAGTAGGTTATTTGGGCCAAGTACAAGCGGGTAAATAATATAAAATATTCAACACTTAAGCGACATGAAGGTGAAAGTATGCTGGGAGACCAAAACAATAGAGACCAGAGCAAATAATTAGTTAAGGGGTGAGTCAACCCTTATATATATAGTATGAAATATAACGTGCAATGCAAAAGGTGAAGTGACAATATTGTCCACGGCTAAGGTATTGTCTTTATGTACAGTTTGTCCGACTTGCAGGTTTTTTGGATATGGTTGGTGACGCTGAATATGTCATTTATAGTTGCTGGATGTTCAGTAATTGCACTCCTAGTTTATTCAAACTAACCAATTTCACACCATTCATCTTTCTTGTTATATTAACCAACATTTCTGGGGCCATTGGTGCTCTATCCACCCTTGCTGGTACCATCTTGATAGAACGAGAATGGTAAATTTCATATTTACAGCGAGTTTGAGATTGCTTTTTCAGATTGTTGCCCTGAAAAGCTCCGTTTTCAAGCTTTCCTAGAAGCAGGAAAACAATTCCTAACAGGCCCTTTCTTTCTATTATAAATTACTAAATCCCAATTGTTTATGAAATATGCTAGAATAATGTGTTGATGGATTTTATGAATTACAGGGTAGTGGTGATATCAGAATGCCATCTACAAAAGGTGCTAACTAATGTGAATTCAGTTATCAGAAGGATTGACTTAAATTTCAAGCTTCTTGCTCCGGTAGTTTCAGGTTTCATAATCAGTTTTCTCTCAGTTAAAGCCTCAGTGATGGCTTTAGCAAATGTGCATCCTCAAAATGAAGAACACATGACATCAGTAATAAAGGGATGGAGAAAACTATTAGTGAGATACATTTCCAATCTGTCTTGTGTTAACTCTTGGAAAGTGAATTTACTACAAGTAGGGACGGAGCCAGAACCAGAACTGGGATGTGGCGATCCGGTTAGCAACTTCCAACAGCTGATAAAAAAGTACGACTGTCCAATTAAAAGTTTAGTACTTTTTTATAATATACACTAGATTTAAATTTTCTAATTCTTTAACTTTATTTTCTAGTTCCCTAATTGTCTAATTCGACTTATCGGTCAACTGGTGCAGGTATATTGATTTTTTTATGACCGTACTAAAGAACTTAATGGTTAATGGTATTCAGAACTAAGTGAGAGTTGATTTTGGAAGACAGGATAGTGTTGGTGAGAGGGACCGGTGTGTGGTTGGAGGGGTTCAGAACTCGGTTCAATCTACACTCGATTTGATGGTGTACGTGATGGGGATTATCATCTCAAGACTACAGGTAACCAATTTCAATATCCATTCATCCACGCACATGACATGATTAAGACTTTGTTTGAGATTACTGTGGTCAAACCCATTGGACCCCCTGAACTTGTCCATTTTTTTGTCCGGCATCCCTGAATTTTCAAAAGTTTTTCTCGTCCCCCTGAACTTTCAAAAGCTTCTTCACCTCCTAGGTGTCACGTGTCGACTTCTGATTGGTTTGACTTTTCAAACATGTCATCCAATCAAAAGTTGACACGTCGTATCCAGGGGGTGAGAGAAACTTTTGAAAGTTCAGGGGTACCGGACAGAAAAATGAACAAGTTCAGCGGGATCCGGATGCATTTGGGCGATTACTGTCTCTAACTGTTTTACCACAAAGTTACCATCAATTTTTTCTTTTGGTAATATTTATGTTTGTTTTTATTGAGATTATCTTGTTACAAATGTATTTATTGAGATTCGAACCTTGATCTCCCCCTGATAAGACTGCATTGCCTACTGAGCTAACCTTATTGTAAGATTTCTGGAAGTTGATGGTGGGGTCATATGGTGCAGTCACATTGGCAGCAATGATATACAGTATACATGTGTATAGAGTTCAAAAGCACCTCTTTCACTTTGAGAAGCTACCTTTGCTGAACTCGATTTCACCTTGAATTTTTCTACCTTCCTTTTTGTGGGGTTTGAATAGAAAAGGCATTTTGAATGTTTTATGAAAATAGTTAGTTAATTAAGACATGTGATCACCCTAGTTTGAAAATAGGTGGGATGTTTGAGCGTAGCAATCCTGAATCCAATCCTTATTTATTTAGGGTGTATTGTATCAATTACATTTTCTTTTTTACGTTTTTGTTCTTTTGTATAAAACAGGGATACATTTATCTATTTTTCACTTCTTTTAGTTAACTTTCAATTCTTCTTTTATATTATTTCGCTATTATCTGCATTTTCTTCCTTTTCATTTACTGTTTCTTCGTCTTCATGCATTT
>CAOJBJ011582534.1:0-10910 GCA_948291685.1 Euphorbia celastroides | reverse complement strand
TTGATATTCTTCTTCTAAAACTTGGATGTGCTACCCTATAAACAATAAAAACTAGCAAAAAACTTTTATACATTATCTGTACAAGATAGCATTCGACCATCTATAACTTGTTTTAATTAATTTATTAATCATACAACTTTTCCTTTTGCTTTTGACGCCCCTACCTAAGCATAAACTAGCTACTTTTTGCATATAGGACACATATTTTTCCTAGTATAAAAACGACACTAGTCCTACAATAAATTCAATCAAATGTCAATGGATATAAGAAAAGGGCCTTGGCTTGAGGAAGAAGATGAACAACTTGTTTCTTTCGTATCCCTCTTTGGGGAACGCAAATGGGATTTCGTTGCTACTGCCTCTAGTACCCCGTTCACATATTTATAGTCTTGATTTTAATATTTTCTTTTAAGAATTGGGATTTTGAAGGAGCCAAAGTTCGATCCCTGATCATCCCCATCCAAGCAATATGGATGTACTACTTCATCAAAGGCAATTGGTATAAATGAATTTTTTAAGCAAGAAAATTGCAGAAACTTGAGCAAAACTCGTGGAATAGGCAACTAGTAATAGTGCAATGATAAAAAAGACTATAGTATAGCATTTGCTTTGTACTACTTTCCATGTACTACTAGCTTGGAGTAATATCATCATCTAGACATATCATATAAATTCAACCAAGCGTATACCATAAAACTAGCTGCAATACCACAACAATAAAATCCAAATTAGGTGAAACTATTCAAAATCTGATTGGAATTTGATAACCAGTAAACTTTAAAGCATAAATTTAAGGAAAATTAAACAGAGAGAAGATGATGAATGAGGAAACTTGGTCTACCAAAATTCTAATGGTCAGCAAGAATGGCAAGAGCAATAGCAATGTAAATCGAGATAAATTTCAAATAGGCAGTATTTGACAATTTAGTTTGTTTCAGGAAAAACCAAAGGATAACAAAAACAAAACAACGCCTATAAAGAGCCTTCATCTCTTGAATATCATAGGCATGCAACCCCTTGATAACACCAGGCGCAACTTGATTTGTGCAAAATTATTATTCCTGAAGCCTATTTATAGGCTGATATTTTGTAATTTGGGTATGTATTTTTCACTAAATGTTTTGTAATATGTGGAAGATGTTATGGGTCTTCTTAAGGAAATAAACTAGAAATTAACACCAATTATAAACCACGGTACACGTTTAATTGACTTGGTAACGTGAAGGACAAATTTGAACAAGATTCTTGGACTCGTGGGTTTTCATCAAATAATAATGAAAAAATTTATTGAAAGACTTTCTAGAAGTATTAGATAATTGCTAGTTTTATATTAATAGTTGCGTTTTAACCGTTTTACAATATAGTATATATGAAACTTTTATTTATGTAAATGTGGTTATAGAAAATATCAAAAAAAAATGTTACTTTTATTTTAACAATTCTATATTCTCATAAGTTTACCCATATTACTTTGAGAATAATACAACCATAAAACGGAGCTGTTTAACCCATAATTTAATTAAATTATACCGAGTGAAGAAATAGTCAACCATAAGCCTAACAATTAAAGTCAAAATAGTAAAATACACAGCAGCAAACAAGGGCTAAGTGTATAGTATAACCAGCTTCGAACTCCTCTTCAAAGCCAAGACTCCATCTTCGCCGGAACAATCAATCATGGCCGATCACCACCGCCGCCCTCAGCGCCTTTCCGTTCCTCTACGATCCGCCACATTTTCCACCGCCGCCGCCACCGCAACCATCACTCCGTCTTCTAGGCCGTATCCAATCTATTCAAATTTGTCGACTCCGACGCCTACCCCATCAAAGCAACGCCTCCATCCTCTTCGCCTTCCTTCCAGATCATCATCTTCCTCCTCGAAATCCTCGCTTTCATTTCTCTTGCTTCTCCTCTTCTCTCTCCGCTCTCTCTACTCTCTCCTCCCTTTTCTCCGATCGTCCCCCTCTTTCTCTCTTTTCCCCTTTTCTTTCCTTGTCTCCTTCTTCTCCTTCGTTCTCTCTCTTTGCTTCTCTCTAATCCCCTCTCCCTCTCCTAAAACCCCTCTCCACTTCAGAAATCTCAGTCAACCTGTTTTCTCCCTCTCCTCAATTTCTCCATCGCAGCACAAGCTGTTGCTATCCAAATCTGTCTTACTTGCTGTTGTCTTCCTCCTCCGATTTCAAGCCCTCAGGTACTGCGGAACTGCGGCGATTATTCTAGCTGAATTGTCCGGAAACGTTGTTGCCCGATTCGTTTCAGAGGCGAGGAAGCGCAATCTCGGTCAAGCTTCACATGGAATTGACAACGGTTACAACTTCCCTGGGTTTCTCGCGTTGTTTACTGGTTTGTTTCTTCTCTCTGTGAGCTGGGATCGGCTTGATTGTTTTCCATTCTCCACTACATTTATTGGTAAGTACGGATTTTCATTGGTTCCTAGGGTGAGATGCCTTAGGATTTGGCCAATGATGTTGCCGTTTCTATCTGGATTTATGGGGTGCTATGAGCGAGTTGCTATGAATCCTGTTGCAATTTGGCAATTAGGTCAGAAAAGGGTTCGTTTGGTGTCATTGTTTTACACAACAGTGTTGTTGTTTGTTCCTGCTATTGTGAGTTTAGTTATGTTTGCAAGAGACAATGATGGTGTTTCCATTGGGAGCCTTGGTTGGCCGCTTGTTAACACTGTTGTTTTTGGAGTGCTTTTGAGTGAAAATTACAGTGAAGACAAGCTAGCATACTCTAAAGACTTTCAAAGAGAATTTGTAGTTACATTTGCTTGTACTGTTGTTCTTGAGTTGTTCTACTTCCCAGAGCTCTCTCTCTGGGGACTTTCATTATGTGGTTTGCTTTTGTATTTTTCTGGTAGAAAGTTGGACCCTTTCTATTCCAGTTATGTTCAATTGGGATTGGAATCATCTGAGCAACTTAGTACGTCAATTATGAAGCCAATTCGCCATATATTGAGCGAGAGGAAGTCTCGAAAGATTGCACTTTTTCTCCTGATTAATACTGCCTATATGGTTGTTGAATTCTTTGCTGGGTTTATGAGCAATAGCCTTGGATTGATTTCAGACGCTTGTCACATGTTATTTGATTGTGCTGCATTGGCAATCGGTCTATATGCTTCATATATATCTCGTTTGCCTGCAAATAGCCAGTTCAATTATGGCCGTGGGAGGTTTGAGGTTCTTTCGGGGTATGCCAATGCAGTTTTTCTGGTTCTTGTTGGGGTATTGATTGTGTTGGAGTCTTTTGAGAGAATTTTGGATCCCCAAGAGATCTCAACTAGTAGCTTGCTGACTGTTTCGATCGGAGGGTTGTTAGTGAATGTGATTGGTTTGATCTTCTTTCATGAAGAGCACCATCTTGCCCATGGTGGATCTGGACCATGCTCACATGATCATGATCATGATGGTCATGAAAGGCATCATAAATCCATCTCCATGTCACATAACCATGATAACCATCCTCATCATGACCATGGCCATTCTCACCATGACCATAGCCATGAACATTGTCACCATGACCATGATCATTCTCACCATGGCCATGACCATGACCATTCTCACCATGACCATGACCATGACCATGATCACCATCATCACAGCCATCACCATCACCACATAGACCACAATATGCAGGGAATATTCTTACATGTTCTGGCAGACACAATGGGAAGTGTTGGAGTAGTTGTGTCCACCCTTCTAATAAAGTACAAAGGATGGCTTATTGCTGATCCCGCCTGCTCTATATTCATTTCTGTGATGATAGTATCTTCGGTTGTTCCATTGCTGAGAAACTCAGCTGAATTTCTGCTTCTAAGAGTTCCTAGAAGTCACGAGCAGGACCTCAATGAAGCTGTAAATGCTATTAAGAAGATTAAGGGGGTGATCGGCATTCAGAGCTTCCACGTTTGGAGCCTTACAAACGCTGATATTGTTGGCACTCTGCATTTTCGGGTTTCAGACGAAACTGATAAGGCCTCTGCAAAGGCACAGGTTATTAAGATATTTAAGAATTCCGGTGTCAAGGTTTGACGGTGCAGGTTGATTGTGTCAAGTGATCAGTGCCGTTGATATTGAGTTGGTCATTTTCCTAAAGCTGCTAGCTCTATTGAAGTCATTTCCATTCTCTTAAGAGGACTTTGTCAAGCTCTGGTGCTCTTGTGAGAATTGAGATCTCACTTGTTGCTGACCTTCAGATTGTTATTTAAGGGTAAATTACTTTGTGATCATCTGACTGTAACTCAACTGTGATGAGTTACCACATCTACAGACTGTAAGTGTTGCAAAAACCTGAAACGTTGGGGTTGCTCATGACTTGGCTTAACGCTTACAGAGGCCTGTTGCCTTTCTAGTTGTGTTTTTCCTTGTAGCCTCAGTAACTAGTCTGTTTTTTTAGGATATTTTGGTAGGATGAAATTCTGATACAGATATGTATATAAACTATGAAGAAGTATAGATATTTACATAATATATTCAGAATTTTGTATGCTTTCTCAGAATAAGTTTTGATGTGGTGTAATTTTATAAAATTTGATTATACTTCATGAAATGAACGGAATAGATGAATGACTGTCTATAACTTGTTCTACATGCAACTTGCCTAGAAGAAAATTGAAGCTTCGAGGAGAAACCTGCAACATGGCACAATAACATTTTAATGAAAAGTCGGAAACATATACCGGCAGACTGAACAAGTCAACTCAAGTAATAAATTTGACTCTGACTCTCCGAGGTATTTGATTGTACTTGTGAGCGTTGTGAGTGGTTCATATTTCTATTGTAAAAGCACTTGCTTTCTTAATCCAGTGATAGAATTAAAGTCCGTCCATTATACAATTTTACTTGTAAAATTTAAAGCTACAACTTATAGAGTAAACCTAACACTTATTTACTAATAAGTCTTTTTATTTATAGTAAAATTTGGTCGTGAATCATGATCATTTTTTTATTCAATTCATTTATTTGATTGTACATACCAGGCAGAAATATTATTCAACAATATGACCAGATCCATTACAAGAACAAAAAATGAATTTATTAGCAGCAAAATCAGAGGCGCGTGCTTTTAAAATTTATTTTGCATCTGGAGCACGTGAGGACTAAAAGAGACTGCGAGTCGTACGGCGTCGTTCTGTAAATACTTACCTTGGCTTAGCTTCAACCTTTTCTGACGATTTCTGAAACTCACTTTCCCTCTTTTCCAGCCACTCAGCTCTTTAAACTCACTTCCCTTCTCTGATTAAACCCACTTCCTCTTCCTTGACTTGCCAAGCTTTGGGGTTTTAGAAGATGGCATACGCCAGTGAGAAAGTGGTTGCAGTGATCATGGTTGGCGGCCCAACTAAAGGTAATTCAAAACTTCAGATTTCCAATTTTCTAGTGCAAAGATTCTATTTTTATGTTCGGAATTTGAATTTTCCATTATGTTTGTTTCTGGGTTGTTGTAGGTACTAGATTTAGGCCTCTTTCATTCAATACCCCAAAGCCTCTGTTCCCATTGGCCGGTCAGCCTATGGTCCATCATCATATTTCGGCCTGTAAAAGGGTTCGCATCAAAATCTTTTCTTTCCCTTAATTCAATCTTTCCATTGATTTCTTTTTGTCACTCTATTTTCCTTGCTCTCTTTAGATACCTAATTTAGCTGGGATTTTCCTTCTTGGATTCTATGAGGACCGTGAGTTCACTTTATATGTGTCTTCAATATCTAATGAACTCAAAGTGCCCGTGAGGTAATTGCTGTAGTTTCAGCCCAGAATTTCAGTATACTATTTATAGGAGTCAGTAGTTGACTTTTGTTAGTTGCTGATTTTTGTTGCTTTAGATACTTGAAAGAGGACAAACCTCATGGTTCTGCTGGTGGTCTTTACTATTTCAGAGACATTATTATGGAAGATAGCCCGGTTTGATTCTCACCTTCTTTGCTTATCAGTGGGTTTAATTATGTCCAATTTTGAGGGTATTTTGAGTGTTCTTTGTGCTTCTTGTTTATGATATCTGAGTGGTTACTGCATTTGTTTTTCTGGGCAGTCTCATATCTTTCTGCTGAATTGTGATGTTTGTTGCAGTTTCCCACTTCCAGATATGCTTGGTAAGTATTTCACTCTATGATTTTATCACAGGACAGCTGCGGATTGTTGTAAGTTTTCACTTTTATGGTGTTACTATTTTCAGCGGCTCATAAAAAGTATGGCGGGATGGGAACAATGTTAGTCATCAAGGTTTGTGAATAATTGAAGATATTTAATTTTGATGCTCTTCTGTAAATGCATCATGGAATCTGTTTTTAATGATTTTTCATATTTCTGAATTTGATCTGATCGTTCTTTTTTTTTTTTTGGGTCTAGTGCAGGTCTCTGCAGAATCAGCAAACCAGTTTGGAGAATTGATCGCTGATCCAATCAGCAAAGAAGTGTTGCATTACATAGAGAAACCAGAGACATTTGTAAGTGATTTATTTAGTAGGAAACTTTTTTGAACCTAGCTGTGTCAATTGCTTTCTAATTATCGGTTCAGATTGATATATACATGTAGTGGTTGAACAATTATTTGTCAACTGTAGGTAAGTGATCTGATAAACTGTGGTGTCTATGTCTTCAACCCGGAGATTTTCACTGCCATTGAAGGTGTATCCGCTAATAGAGAAGGCAGAGGTTTGTCTAAAACCTTAAAATCCATCAGTTATATGTGTCACCAAAATTTGTCTGTATCACACTTTGTTATGTGCTTAGAATCTGTTAATTATCAGTTGCAAGCAGAAACTGTAGCACTTAGCATTTTAACTATTATATCCTCATCATGTTTGAGTCTCTTCATTTTCTTTGTTGCTTAGCTTTTAGAACCTTCGACTTTGAGAATACCTGTGCAAAACCGATAACTGAAGAGAAATTTAACCGGCGCATTACGCGTTAGCTATTCTGTTGAAATTGAAGCCAGATTTAAGCTCTATTTTCTTTAATGTATTAAAGGACAAACAATTTCATATTTTCATTTGATGCTTGATGAATATCATATGTTTTGGAATCATGTATTGATTTGTAACATTTTTTTTATGGCAGAAAATCTTCTTCGCCAGCCCAGCTTTGATGGTCATCAGTCATTGACAAGGTTGACCTCTTCTTATATACTGTCATATTACTGAATACTTCATGTATGTTTTGTGAATGAAGAAAATGCTGTAAATGCTTTTAAAAAAACTAGATATGCTATCTTTTTTCCAGATTGGTTGTTTCATACATACATTTTGTTCTAAACTGCATTTTCTGTATTCGTTTTTTTCTCCAGAATCAATCTGCCTAACAATTATGTAAGATTAGATCAAGATATTTTGTCCCCTCTTGCTGGAAAGAAGCAACTGTACACATATGAAACCTCAGATTTCTGGGAACAAGTCAAAACTCCAGGGTAATATATTATCTCTCCTTTTACAAATTCAACCTTCACCGATATATCCGCACCATTTAAATTTCTGGGTTATAATGTAGGATGTCTTTGAAATGTTCAGCTCTATATCTTTCCCAATATCGGTTGACATCCCCTCATCTTTTGGCCAAAGGAGATGGAGCAAAGAGTGCTACCATTGTTGGTGATGTTTATAGTCACCCCTCTGCAAAAATTCACCCCACTGCAAAGGTCCCCTTTTCTTTCTCCTGACACGCCTTAGCAATTCCTGTTATTTTCATCAGATTATCGCTTAACTTTGTCAAAAAAAAAAAAAAAAATTCTAACTTCTAGTCGGTAGTTTGTGCAGATTGGTCCCAATGTTTCTATTTCAGCAAATGTACGCATAGGACCAGGCGTAAGGCTTATAAATTGCATCGTCTTAGATGATGTCGAAATTCAGGTGCACAACTGGATTCTGTAATGCAATGCTGATTATAAATATTTCAAGTGATAATTGTTTTTCTTTTGGCAGGAAAATGCAGTTGTTATTAATTCGATTATTGGATGGAAATCATCCATAGGAAGATGGTCCCGAATCCAGGCAAGTTATCTTGTAATTATTTATTATATAGGGTGCTTTAACATGTTAAATTATCAAAATGAAGAAATCTTTGAGTTCTCACTGATTGAACTTGAATCTTGGCTGTTTAGGCTGATGGCGACTATAATGCGAAGCTTGGAATAACGATACTCGGTACTGTCAATCATCTTGAGAAATGGATAAATTGTGAAAAACCTTGTTGAAACAACTCTTGAATCTTTGTTTTTCCTTTGTGCAGGAGATGCTGTTACAGTTGAGGATGAAGTTGTGGTTACCAACTGTATTGTTCTTCCTAATAAGACCATTAACAGTGGAGAGCAAGAAGAAATTATCCTATAACAATCAAAACTGCACCTCTGTAATTTTTCTATTTTGTAGCTGTGTGATTCACCCGAAAGGTTACCATTTGTACTTCTATCAGAGATAGGGAGTGAGATCCCTTAATTTGTGTGATCAAGCCAATTACACTATTTACCTCTCTAGCTCTCTCGGCAAGTCGAAATGAAGTGTAAGCTTAACAATCAATCCATTTCAGGCTTGTTTATTCAAACAATCAGTTTTGAAGTTTCATAGTTGAGTTAGTGCACTTGAATCTTGATGGCAAATTTCTACTATTAAGAGATAAACCAAAACAAGAAAACGCATTCTTCACTCAAAATTCAGTGATTTGAAAACAGAAGATGAAAGTCTAAAGACAAGTATAACAAAAGCTCATAATTTCTGCAAAAATATTCTTCTCGAGCATACAAAACCTAAAAGCGCAATGCCTCAAAACTCAAAGATCATCCAGTGTATGACTACATCCGATACCAAAAAAAATCCAACAAATAGATTATAATATATGTTAATTATGTGCATATACCTTTTTTATAGCATAACAATTATGTTCCTATCGTTTCTACTGGCTCGTTGAACCGACCATCCACAAGGTGTCAGCCCGCCACTGGTCAGATGTTACATGAGTGCGGACAGCAACTTCTGATTCTGTGAAACTCTCTGGGCACACTGCACACCAAAGACCCGAAACATACTGCTTTTCCATTACCATTACTGTCAATTCATACATTTACCGGCCTTAACTCCAACTTGTAAGCTTGTATTTCCATGGGAGAGATAATCACATGTCCCTCTTGAGCTGTATCCATGGCCTGCTCTGCATACCCGAGCAACTCTGCATCTTCATGCAAAAGATTCAAAGAAGTCGCTTTCACACTCAACACTTCAAGCCCCTTGAACAAGTTGAATAGATTCACGGGCTCATCAGAAACACTAGCACACTGTGTTCTCCCCTTGTGACAGTATGCAATGTCCCAGTGTCGCCTCTGGAAGATCAAAGCAAACCTCTGATCTCCAACAGACTGCTGAGGATATTTCACAGGCCGGGGGACTTTGAAATTCACAATGTGCAAATCACATGGCAATGAAGCAGACAAAGGAGAGAAGGATCTTGGGGGCGGTTGAGTGGATAACTCCATGGAATTCTTTGCAATAAATGAATGTAAAGGGTAATTCAAGTGAGCACCGACACGATGAGAGAGAAGAGATGGGCTCAAGGGATGGGGATTTGAAACTGGAACTGAAGCTGAAATGTTGGACTCAACAAGGATATGAAAGATCACATTCATCGGACGGTTGTCCAGCACTCCTTGCCCTAAGCCACGCCCATCATCTCTAACCAACCGGCGGTCCAGCATGATCTCTAGCCATCCATCTTTCAGGCTAGCCACGCCCAATGATTGTCTTGAGTGGACCGAAATCCTCTGACCGTTGGATCCTTGCATGAAAGCTAGAGAAGGCATAGGGTAATAGTTCCCCTGGAGAGGGATTTTCTTGTAAGTTTCTCTACGGCTCATCTGAAAGCCGTTTAGATCGGAGTAGAAGATTCTTTCGTTGTCAACATCGGTTTTGAATCTCACTATCAATTCCCTGTCATCAAATTCCTTGCCAAGAAGCTCAACATGATACTCTTTCTCAGTGATAAAACCTTGTACAGTATTGCCTCCTTTGTAAATTCTGGTACTATGGGAGATTGGGGAGTCTTCCCATTTGGTCTTGGGATAAGAGAACACTTCCTGCATTAGTGGACCTTCAGAGACAACCATGTTTCCACCATTTTCAACAATAGATTCGGCCTCGCCGTCGGGTTTAAACAGGTAGGCCCCACTTCCTGGACTGAAGTACATGCCTATTTCCTCACCAACGACATTTGTTGGACCATTTTTATGGGAAATCTTCTGCAACAAGCCGAACTTTACATTGAATGTGAGAGTTTGAATTTCGTTATGGATTTCGACCACTTCACCTTCTACTCTAGAGCAAGAATACGGATTAGGGCATGAAAATGAACTGGGCCCTGAGTACTTCAATTTTGCTGGTTTGGCTTTCTCGCATCCAGCAAAACCGTTAACAATATAATAACTTTCAAGTCCCATGGCAGGAACTGAAGCTTTCCAATGAACACGATGCCTCCTGGTGAAAATCTTGTCTTTGTCATGCTGAAGTTCAGGAGAAAGTTGGCTTGGAACACAAGTCCAGTTCGAGTCCAGAACAGCAACATCTGGCCTGTTAACAATAACCATTACAACCTCTTCTCTAGTTTGCTCCAGGGGATTGAAAATGATCACTGATTGTGAAGTCCCTTCACGTGCAGGTAGTGCTTTATGAACTGGCTGAACATCATATTTTGATCTGACTAGCTCCGCCTCGAATTGGGAAGGACTTTGATCAAATTTTTCATGGCGGATACCGAGAAGAACTTCTACAGCTTTGGACATGAAGATCTGTAAGTCCTGCAATGAAGTATGCATCCTAACTCCATAGTCTCGAACAACATGATCCCTAGCAGTGCCAGTCACGCCATCATGGTGTTGAAAAAGAGCTAAATTCCTCCTAGCAGCAATTAACTTATAGCCAAATCCTGTGGCC
>CAOJBJ011581796.1:0-10503 GCA_948291685.1 Euphorbia celastroides | reverse complement strand
TTTGGTAGGGGCTTTCAACAGTAGGGTCCGTGTGTTTATCCCACTTCAGCAACCCTTCTGATATTGAAGAAAGTTGTGCCTCTTCCGAAACTCCTAAAATCGGGAATCCAAGACGTAGAGGTTTTGTCACTGGAGGTTTTGCAACAAGAAAGATTAAGTACACTGGTGCCAAAGTGAGTGCTGTTGTTTTACTTTCAACTCTTATACTCACTGGACGGTACTACCATTAAGCTAAACTCCACCAAATGATCTTCTTAACTGTATTTCATTATATCAACGTTTGTTCAAACCCCAAAACTGTTTCACTTCTATTTCTGGATAAGCTTGGTCTGTCGCATAAAATGATGTATATTACTTGTTCATATATGATTGTTTTTTTATATTCTGTTAGACTTAGAGATATCATATTTATCGCAGGGATGCATTGGATTCCGGATTCATGACGATGATGATGGTGATGCCCAGATAGATGTTGAAGGAGGTGCATGTTTGAGTGCTAATAATACCGACATTGAGTCTATGAAAGTTGAGCTAGCTTGTTTGCATTTCTTGCATATTCCATCTGTTAATACAGCAAAAGGTTAGCGCGATTGTTGTATTTTACAATCATTTTGGATTCCAATTATCTCATTGCTAAAAATCTTATATATGCAACTGCTGCTTCAATACAATTTAGAAAGAAACTTGGTCTTTTGAATATGCAATACCCATAAATAATTGCTGCAGATTCCTTTTCTTTTGTGTCTTAATAAGATAAAAATTTCATTCCAGTTTTGTCTTCCAACCCAGAATCATTTTTGGATATATAGTTCTTTTCTTTTGGTGTGCTGAAGATATATATATTTGACATTAAGACGATGAAAGTAAGGCATGATTGCCAAAAATTCATAAATTCCCTTCCAGTTTGTCTCCACTATTGAGGCATGCTTGGATAGATGACATGGACTGCTAGCTCTCATGTTTCGTTTTTCTTTGAAAATCACCCGCCCGATTTTGAAGTATGTCTCCGCCAATGCTTACTTTTTGCGAGAAATACAGGCAGGTCATATAGCGAGAAATGAGAAGCTTCAAAAGCTACTATTTGCTTTTTAACGTTCTTCGTTATGCTGTAACCTTTTTCTCTATAATCTGCAACTTTCTTTCTGCATCATTTTGTAACACATGTAGGTTGTTTCTTGTTAGGTCTTTTTCCCATCATCAAGGATATGAAATATGATGGAAAAGTCATAGAGTCTCTTGAAACATATGATACCATTGTAAATGGTGTAGAAAATATTCTCATCAAAGTTTCCCTTGATGGTAAGTCTTACAATCCCTTATCATTTCTTAGCCCTATCAAATCTCCAAGCTCCATCTTTCTGTATATGAGCAAACAAATAATTGGTTGGTTCTCATATGTTAATTCTTAAGTTAACCGTTAATTTCTATTCAATTTTTTCTTTTGCTTTTCATTTGTGCTGAATCTTTTGAGAATTATTATAAACAGGTTGGGTGCATTACCGCCACATTAAACGTTACGTGGACTGTTGTGAGGAGCTATTGGAGACACCGAACATGAAGTTAATGAAAAAACTATACATCTCGGGGGTAATTCTAATTACTACACATGAGAGATAGATACGTTTTGGCTTTTTTAAATGACAGTTCACTGAATTAGATAGTTTTCTTTACTGAAACTACTTTGCAGGAACGGGGTGTAATAGATGCATCAGAATGTGACTTGCAGGATTTGTCTATAACTCCTTTGATTAATGCCGTGAATAAACAAAAGTTTGTCATGGTGCTTGATTTGTCTCATAATGCATTAGGTAGGTTCTGTAATTTGAATTCAACAATTTAGTATTATGATGTACAAGATTCACTTCCTTTCGAAAAACTAGCTGTCTGAATTTTTCTGAAACTTGGTTTTGTTTGCATTTGCCATTTATTTCATAATTGTCTGACAGGTACTGAAACAATGGAGAAACTTCAAAAGCTTTTTCTGTCAGGTCAGAGATATATATTTTTCACTTTGGATTTGCATTGCAATAGATTTTGCGCCAGTGCTTTGAATCAGGTTTAACATCTTTCCTACAGCTACTTCGGTGTATGAATGTTAGAGCATCAAAATTAATTGCAATTTTGTAGCCTGTTCTTATTACACTCTGTAATTCCTTGCTGTCACTTGCTCAATCATTAAGCATCAAGTGAATTTTACTATATTTTGCGTTTCATTTTCATTATCTTCCCATTATCTTCTGTCAGAAAGAACCGTTGTGTTATTCGTGCAAGCAATCTTGCTTTAGTGGACCTACCAATTTCCAGCAAATAAGTTTACTTGAGAAGCTAGTGTAGTAGTGATGTTATTATACGTCGTCTTGCAGCCTTCTAGTGTATTTCTCGTATCCTTTTCCAGAAGTGTTGTAGTTATGTTTCTCACGCAGAGATTTTTTTTATAGATCTTCATATCCAATTTCTCATTAGCAGTTCTATTGTTTAGAAAGTACTGAAAATATGTTCTCACAAGTATAGCGGTTTCCGGTCACCATGTGCATATTTATTTATTTTTTTAATTATGATGTATGTGAACTGAGTTTCACTTTTTTTTAATGACTTGTAATTTCCTAATATTCAGATATGTGAATGTCCTGCATTTATTTCTGGACTACAAGTACTTAATATCTCAGGAAACCGTCTTACCGATGAATGCGAAATCTTCCTTTCAGCCCTAATACAAAAGTGTAGAGGTAAAGTAACTATTAGAAATTCAATTTGAGGATATCACAAACCAAATCAATAAAAAAACAATCAAGATTTTAAGTTAGGATTTCATGTTAAGGTTTTTCTTCCGCTGATTAGTACGCTTTGTATGTCAGATCTTCGTACATTGAACATCTCACAGTGTTCTATCACTTCAAGAACAGTCGAAAAGATGGCCAATGTAATAACTTCTGACTTAGTTTTGGAACACCTGTCAATAGGTAAATGTAGATATAGCTAGTATATTTCTGATAACTGAAACTCGGTGGGTAAGTATTGCCTAATTCTTTTACAACTTTTCAGGATATAATGACCTATCTGGAAGCGCTATCGTTCAACTATTAACCAAACTTGCTTCTTTGGAAAGGTTTTCAATTACAAACTTGACCTTCTCTGGATGATTTGTTCTTTTGATCTTAGGCTTGTTAACTCTTAATTTTGTGTTTATAGATTTCAGGAGTTGAATATGAATGGAATAGAGATATGCCGACTTGTTCTTGATAGCCTTTGTAAGCTCGCAGAAAGGCCACACGTGTCGGGACTAATGCTTCAGAGAAGTAACATTGGAAATGTAAATTTGTTTTCCAGATCTAATCAACTTAATTACTGTTTTAACAAATTGTTTATGAGAATGAATGGTGTAATTTCAGGATAACTGAATCATTGTTCAGACAGCATCATAAACTGTCGGTGAAGCTTGATCTCTCATACTACAATCTCACAGACACATATATTCATAAGCTTAAAAACGAGGATGTCATTGCAACTGCCATGACTGAACTCAACTTTGAAGGGAATGCAATTCAAGAAGAGGTTTGTTTTTCTAGTTACTTGTCGTACTTAGGTTGTAACTTTATCATGCCTGTTTAATTATGCTATAAAAACAGAGTTCATAATTAGAATAGGTGGTAGTGAGTAAAGTTTGTTGCTTATTTACCATGCTTTTCATATAAATATGTAGTAAAATTTGGACTTGAGTTTTCTCCGGTGCATGATATAAGATTAATTATCTTCCAACCTATTCTGAAATTACTTGTTTGGTGAGTCATTTGATTAGTATGTAGAGTTTGCCATTAAGGCCACATTTATTATGTACTAAAATTTTGTAACCCATATGGTTAGCTCTTTTTCACAAAATTTTAAAACCATAAGGTATGTTTTTGCAAAAAAAATCACATGCATAGGATATGTTTTTTAAATTTACTTTTTTCTATTTCCAATATATATTAACAATGCATAACAGGATAGAATTGCTCTAAAGAGCGGAAAAAAATTGTCATTGTTTTAAAAAAATAAGCTACTAAAGACATAATCTCCACCTTTTAATTGCCATATGAACGCATCCTTACAATTGCAGATGCACATTATTTTGCTTTTGTAGCTTTATTAGAGTAGTTCACGTGCAATGCATAAATGATTTATTTGTCATTAAATAAATTTTTAAAAAAATAGATTTGGGATCTATGTTAATCGATAAATATACTCAATACATAATTATATAATCCAATTTTACTTGATCAAATAATTGAACATATTTTATTATTATCAATCAAAAGTTTCTTAAAAACATGAGGCTAGAAAGGTAATTTAGGATTTTTTTGTTTTTATTAATACTAGTGTAGTACCCCGTACAATATACGGATAGATTATTTGTAATTACAGGACATTTTTAAAGAAATAAATTTAGAAGATATATTTGTTGATAGATAAATTTTATAAATAAATATAAATTTTAAATTTATTTAATTAAAAAATAAAAAATATCTTATTATTATCTAAATACTTTTTGTAAAAAATTATAATGGTCAAATGATAATTGAAGACTAATATATTTTAATTAATTAATAAATAATAATAATTTTAAAATTTTAAAATTTTAAAATTTCAGTTAAATATTTAAGAGCAAAAATGTAATTCATTACTTCTTTACTTTTAGTAATATATAGATATAGATTATCATATGAGTCATAAATTACAGTTTTACATTTATAAATTTTTAATAGTTAATTATCAATTTTTTATTTCATAAATATATTTAAAAATTTCTTTTAATCCTTAAAAATTTTATTTTATTATCAATTAATTGAATAATAATTACTATATTTAATTATGATCTCCATAGGAAATTTAATTACCTATATTTCAAGTTAAATTTATAATTATATAATTAAACAAACTTTTAGTTTCCCTTGAGATAGTTAGCCAATTTATTTTAAACTTATTAATTCAAAACTTTATTCCTTTAATTTAGTTGGTTGTGGCTAACTTTATATTTTGACTTCAGTAAATGGTATTTAAGCATTATTTTCCATTGAATTATATGGAAGATAATACGAGAACTCCCGTGAATTGGTGAAAGTATAGTATAAATAATGAATTTTAACATTTTAAGATATGTTTTTTAGCTAGGCTGGAAAATATAGACCCCTATAAAACTGCGCACTACTCCCTTCCTTCCACTCAGTGGCGGAGCCAGAACTCAGGAAGGAGGGGGGCGGACTGTCATTGAAATAAATTTTGATCATCAGTTCAAATGAAATTATCAATATATTTAATCTGTAAAGGAAAGCTAGAGAAACAAACAAAAATAAAACTTGCAAGTATTCCAATTGATAAAAACTTCTACGCCAAACATTCCTAAAACCCTTGGTATTTTTTCCAGATGAAGTTTTATTTGATGTTTGTGCTTTTTAAGTTGAAAAGAGCGTCTATTGTTGTCGTACGTGGTCTTGCATATTCATATTAAAAATATGAATAACCATGTAGAAGCTAGACATTTACAACAACTGGCGATTACAATTTACAATATTTGCTACTCAATTGCGCTGACTTGGCGATGAATATATTTGGCGTCGGTATATGTAGACGCTATTAGATCGTACTTTAGAACTAATTCTGTATTTTGAAACTATTAAAGCATAAAGAGTAGCAAAAAATGAAGTTCAGCCTAAATTTATTATGTCTAATGTTCCGTTGAACTTATAAAAGTTCTAATTAAGTTCTTCAATCTGGTAAACTTGCATAATGACGAGTATTTTCACTGAGCACAGTAGTGTTTCCCTGTGCTTCCATGGAGTTTGTCATTTGTTTATATTTAATTGGATTTTCAAATTTTTATCTTTAATCGCTGCGCTTGTGTTGAATTTTGGCATTCTGCTGTTTGACTAGTTTGATGCTGTACGAGCTTAGTTTATGTTGGATATATGAGGACAGGTTTGCTCTCATTGAAATGCATAAGCGAACTACAGAAAAATCTGCTGATTAACATTTAATTATGATTTATATGATGATATATTTGCAGAAATGTTGATATATGATGATATATTGATCGACCACATCATATTTTCCTCCAGGGCAAAAAGGGAGGACGCTAAAATCACAGCATGGGAGAATTTGCAGAAGGCAAAAGCTGAGGCAGCTATAAGGATACTTGAGGTAACATTCATTGTGCACATTTCTTTTTACAGTTTTATTTTAAGAACCTTTTTTCATGTATGTATCAATTCTAGTGGTGTGAAAAATATATTATTCCCAATTGTAACTTTAAGATCTTTTTATTGTTTCAAAGTTCCAATTGCTGGTTCTAGAATTCCAGAGAGTCGGTATCTGATGAGTTTGTCCTTGTTGCTATATAATCACGTTGCTGCACCTCTGGATGGAGAATTTTTTGTTTCCAAAACATGTATATGTATACTCTTCCTATTCCATTAAATTGTGTACCGATATTTTGTTGGCCAGATTGAATAACTATTTTAAACTATAACAAACTTTTCATTATCTTATAAAATCCTTTGCATGAAGTTATCTGGGTGAAAAGATATCATTGATGTGAATTACATTAACCTACAGATGTTCAATAATAGTAACAAACAAAGAAAAGACTGAAAGTTGGGATACAAAATTTGTAGATGGAAAGTTGAGAACTAATAGATAAATGTGAAAATTAGAAAATAAAAAAAAAAAAGCTTAATTGAGTGCTATATGTGGAAAGAGATTGTGAAATTATGAATATGAGGCTGGCTCCTAATGTCTCGTGCAATAGGTTATTGAATACTGATATAACTGGGCGGCTCTTGTTAGACTATCTGTATGTTTTCACATAGTCCATAATCATCTTTTTTCAGAGTCTAGATTACTGTGTTACTAGCAGTCACCATTTGTGCTTCGCTTTCTTTATTTTGTAGAAGCATTCAAAATCGGTTCTTGAATGCTCTCTGTGTTCTCAGCTGAGATAATTATGGACTCTGTTCAGATGAAGCTTGAGAAAAAGAGATCAATATCAATGGACAGGATCATGAACAAGTTGAGATCGGGCCAGAAGAAAGCCCAAGAAATGAGGAGCTCGGTATTAGCCAACCAGGAACGTCAATCCCACAAGGCTATAGCATTTCACAGACCCCGTCAAATCGGTTCCTTGGGTGGTTGCTTCACTTGCCATGCTTTTTAGTGGCTCCCCTTTCCAGGTACTGCTATAGAACAACTTCTGCACTTTGCAAACACTTGATGCTGTAGAACATAACTTGATGAATTTAGTAATAATAATGACAATGATCTCTGGTCAGGTTGAGAGTGGTGTACAGAGGCCGATAATACAATACTGTGGTGTCAAAGCATGCTTCCCGGGTCATGATTTTGAACCGTGGCATTCTTGCCTCTATATCAGAGACATTAGTGTATGTAGTATGTATATGGATGATAGTCCTCGTATATGACAATTTTCATCTGCAATTGCTTCCTTTTTCTTCTTTTTTTTTTTCCCATTTTTCTTGCCGGCTTTGCAGTGTGATCAAATTCCTTTGGACGGGAAAAGGACTTTGCTTCCTAAAAAAAAAGAGTCAGTTTTAAAGTAATTTTGTATGGCAGCAATTCTTTTACTTCAAGCAGGAAGTTTATATCAAACGAACAACATTCTGATGTGCAATCCGATTTTCTGAAAATTTGTTAGAATGCGTGTTAGTGTTTGCGGTTTAGATAAGCATGCCTAATTTTGCTGAAGGCTTAGCCAATTTTACATGGCCAATATCTTTCTTCCAGGGATAGATTAATTTTGTCGAAATTTCTTCTTTGGTTTGGTAAGAAGTAAAATTGATGCGTAGTATTTGATGATGAAGTTGATGCAAGGATCCCAATCCAACGGAGTTGAATCAGCATCATCTTCAACAGAAGCAGAAAGCTAATTTCTATCATCAAAACTCTCAGACTCTGTGAAAAGTATTTTCCATTTTCATTTTCCAATTCTCTTTTCATTTTCTAAGTTTTCAAGTTTCCTGTTTTCCAAAGAATGAAAAATAGAAAATGATAAACTTGTTTAGTTTATTTTAACTTATGTAGTTTATTTTCCTAAACGTCAAATGGAAGTATGTTTTTTGTTAAATTTTTTTATTTTTTTTATATAATCAACTAATTTGATCTACTTTCAAGTTATGTTTTGTTTGTTTTTATATATTTTTAATAAAATCTGAATCCGATTTTTTGGCTTCAACCTTTAATTAAAAAACTTCCAATTTATGTAGTTTGAATAAAAGTTGATCTTATATATTACCCTTCAATATTTTGGAATTTGGATAACTTTGTGTAAATTTTTCTAATATACGATTAAAATATTTTGAATATTTATTGTATCCTTTCATATTAATATCTTTTTACATAATTTGAGAGTAAAATAAGTGAAGTAAAGAGTAATACATGAAGTGCATTTGTGTAACGATTGAACTTTGCAGTGTTAGAAGTGTCATGTTTGAGTCACAACTAAAATAAAATAAAAAAATGTGAATAACAAACAAGACTTTGACAACATACAATAAATTATGAGTGGCCATATTTGAGATGAGATCAAAGTGTAAATAAATTGATAATTAAAAAAAATATACGGTAATGGATATGATATGTGAGTGAGTAGAAGGTGACTTTTACAAAATTAAAAAGGAAAAAAATATTAAGTGGAAAAAATGCAATTGGCTGTCAATTGGGTTCCGTGTCTTTCAGATGAGAAATTGGAAAACATCAAATACTAGTTTTCTAGCGCTAGCGTTAATAGACCGTATTTTGGAACGCGTTTTTCAACCTTTTCAATTGATACTCTCAATCGACATTTTGTGACTTATTTTATATTCCTATCATTCACAACGCCTTATTTTTTTTTATGAAAATGGCGTTTTCCAGTGTTTGTTTTCGCTCCTACACAATTAGGCTTGGAACTCTCATAAACCAACCTTTATGTGTAATCCTTACATCCCAAGAAAGGAGTTATCGCCATTGGATTTTCTTGTGTTGGTTGAGGTTAGGTAGACTTTTTAAGGACATCAGTGGTTGAGTAGAAAGGATTTTGGGAATTCATAAAAAAAAAAGGGTCTTTGGGGCTTTCAGTCTCAATTAGACTTTGTTCGTTAGAGGAGGTTTTAGCATTTTCCTTTCAAACTTTTGAACCATATTTGAATAGGCTTTGTACGTTCTACGCTTTTGTATGGAATTAATTTCAGTTACAGTTACAGTCACATATGAGCTTCAAACATTTGCTTTTATAAGTATACCTTAGCAAAAGCATTTATCAAAAACAAAAAAAAAAAAAAAACAAAAGCAACTGTTGAATAAATTACCAAGTATCCCGATTCTACATAAAGAGGAGTATCTCATCCTATTGGAAAGAGATTTTAAAATAAGCATACAAAAATACAAGGATCAATATATTGCTGCTAAATATAAACATTGTTTGAATGGAGGTTCAATAATTTATATCATTATAAGCATTAAGCAATTATGATTGACTTTTGTCTTAAGAGCTTCTGCAGTATGTCGTTTTATGACTTTTAGCTTGTGTAATTATCATACTAATAATTATAGCATTATGCAATACCGTACGCCCAAAATATGTGTAGTTGAAAATAGTGCTTCTTTTGAGCTTTATCTGCATTGGGCTGCCTGTAATTATATCCAATTAAGCAATTACACATTTTCTTATCACATTTTAGTAAATCTAACATATATAGCTAATATCACCACAAAACTGTGTTAAATTTGACAATACAAACTAACTACAACTTATTTCCCAAAACTGACTAAATGTTGCAATGAGAAACTCTAAAATTGTACGGCAACTTTTCTGTTATGGCAACAACAATTCCATTCTTCCAATAAAATTTATACTTCAGGTTTTTTGGATGGTTGTAGTGTATTTGAATTTGAAATAGCCATCCAAACACAGAAAACGAATTGGAGCTATAAATTACATCTGCATTTTTTGCAGACTTACGTAGAGGACCCTTTATAATTATTTAGCATATGTTAATAGATGACAATAAAATTGATTAAGAAGATTGTAAATAGTCAATAAAGTGATGTTATTAAAGAAGAAATGTCAACAATGAAAGTGGTACACGATGCTTTAATGAAAGATGTTGCTTAACAGCAGATGAGTTTTCCATCTTCTTTGTTTTCTTTTTCTTTTTATTCCAGGAAAGTGTATAGAAAACGAAGAAAAGAAAAGCAAAAGAAGATGAAAAAAAAAAAAATTAGACTTGAGTTGTGTGCATCGATGCACGCAACTCAAGTCTAATTTTACCGGATGATCGGTATCTACTTTCTTCGAATTGCACTCATCTTCTACTTTATGATTGGCAAAACCACTTTTTTTTTCTTATAATGTGGTATTATTTGTTTTCCTGTTTTGTTCTTACTTCTTACTTAATGGATGTTACTTATTTGGTTCTTGTGTAATTTAATATGTAGCCTTTCGGTTTATTCAGTACAAATCATATGGAACAACGT
>CAOJBJ011581513.1:0-10149 GCA_948291685.1 Euphorbia celastroides | reverse complement strand
TTGGATAGAGCATTGGGAATATGGAAATTACATTATTGCTGTTTTGTTTTCCCTTTTATCTGCACTGCAGTGTTGCTTTTTATATTACTTATGGCCTTGTACAAGTGATAAGATTGCAAAAAGAACTCAGGTTGTTAGCTTGAGTTTCATACATACTGTGGTAACGTGATGTTGATGAAAAGATTTTTGCATCTGCTTGGCCTTTCCTCCTATATGAGAACACATAGCATTCTGATTTTGTCGTCAGTGTGGAATGTGAACCTGTCATGTGACCTACATATTTGATATCTGAAATGTAGGTGGACCAAGGACTTGGAATTGGAAGCAAATTTCCCTTCTTTAACCGGCACCAGCTGACCATCACAAGATTCATACAGTTGAAGGAAGTGGAGGAAGCTGCTGGTAAAGCACCGCCACCTGTACTAGTCCTGCATGGTCACTATGGTGGTTGTGTAGGAGACCTTCCCAGTTATGATGCTTTTACCCTCGGTGGCCCTTATTCTGTGAGGGGCTACAACATGGGCGAATTGGGAGCTGCAAGAAATATCCTCGAGGTAATGCTTGTGTTGGTTGAATTTTCTTTCTCTACCACTTTTCTGTTCTCTTTTTGGCATGTGAATTTGGAGTTTTCACTAAACACCTCATGAAGTAATTAGGCCGTGTTTAGGATTGTTGTCCCATCTGCTGGCCCGAAAACTTTCTATAGAGTAATAATAGATTTTGACCTGGAACAGCACGTTTTGGTCCTGGATACTAATTCATTAGGAACTGTCTGATTTGTGTTCCCAATTGTGGTTGCAGCTCGGAGCTGAAATCAGAATACCGGTTAGAAATACACACGTGTATGCATTTGCAGAGCATGGAAACGATCTGGGAAGTTCAAAGGATGTGAAGGGAAATCCAACAGAGGTGTACAGGAGAATGGGAAAGGGCTCATCATATGGGGTTGGGGTTAAGTTGGGTTTGGTGCGAGCTGATTATGCTGTTGATAACAACACTGGTACTGGATCTGTATTTTTCCGGTTTGGGGAGAGATATTGAAAGGGACTTTCTCCCTACATTTCTGACTTTTTTAAGAGCTGCGGTTTATGTTTAAGAATAGTCACATGTTTGAATATGAGTGGCCTTTATTTATGTTGTTAGGATTTTTGTTAGTGTTTTCTATGTAGCCTACAAAAGATAAGGCACTGGGGTCTCCTTGTACTGTATTCATATTCTCATTGTGCAAATTTGGTAATAAGTTGTTTGACTCAAGTTTTTGCTGCCAAGTGCTTCTGGATTTCCCTGTAATGCTGTATATTCAACTTTCAAGTCCTCCAGCTAAAGATCCAGTTTTTATTTCTTGGCCTGTGCCAAACTTCCCAACAGGGCAATGATTAACACTCAAAGTGGATTGTGCAACACTTCTTATCAGACTAGTCTAAAAGTGACCTGTGACCCGAGCTTGGCAGAAAAAAAACGTTGAAATATGAGGTCAACTGAGTTAGCAACTATTTGCTCAGTAAATCTGACTCGGTTATGATGACAGTTATAATCGATGAACTGCCTGTGTTTGAAACTTCAAAGTTGAGTACAATCAAGTGTTATTGTATGAATGTAAAGAATAAGAGAGTATTCTAACATTAAGACTACATGATTTGGACATTATCTAAGATATTAACAATTGGCGATACTCACATTGCATAACAAATAAATTTCCCAGCCACAAATCATTTCATAATGACAGGGTGCTTCAGCAACACCGCAATGTATTTGTCCTGCTATAATCCCAATTCCTTCTTAAGCTGAGCAAGAGTAGCTTCAATTTCATCAATGTTGTCTTTAAGGCTGTTGCCTTTACCCTCTTGCTCATTTCCACCACTCTTTGTCCCCGAACTATTGTACTGAAACCCATTATTGTTCTCGTCACTCTGACTGTCACTTAGATTCAGCTCTTTCTCTAAAAATTCCACAAACTCTTCTCCAATTTCCTGTAAGCAGTAGAATATGCAAGCATTTAATTGATTATCCATGTGACCAATAAGCAAATCTATGCATAATCAGTAGCTAGAAAAAAAAAAGTCTAAAAAGCAGCAAGACACATACCGCTAATTCCTCCCACAGACTCTTAGGTTTCCCCTGTGATGAGGCACTGGCTTCCCAATTTTGGAATTCTTCTTGTAGATCTCTAAAGAAGTCCCCTGCAAAATATATACAAGGCTCCACTCAGAAAAAAGATTTTATTGCAACTGAAGGGGAAAAGGTGCAGCAGACAACATGACTAGAAAGAAGTCAAAGTCCTCTTTCATAATAATTACAATGCACATATTGATATCTGCACATCCTTCAAAAAATCACCTGCACCATGTAAAGCGGTTGAGTATAAAGCACAAGCCAACCTAATTCCTAATAATGGTTGTCAACACGCACATCATACAAGACCGTTACTAAATTTTCTTTGGTGATCCAGAAAGTAGACATGAATGGCAGACAAAAATACATCAAGCAGTCTATAAGTTAATCCTTAATTAAAATAAGCAAGTCAACTAAACTCTTCACACTTCAGATCTGTTGCTTTGTGCATCCTGAGATTTGAAGTATACTTGTTTTGGGAATAGACTTAAATTAAAGCTTAATGTTATTATTCAAGTATAACATGTGGACAAACAAAAGCAGATTACAGATAGGGGAGCAGAAATTTCTAACTAAAGATGAATGTACAAAAATCTGGCCATATTTATAAACCATCCAACATAAATAAAATAAAAGTCTCATATGTTTTTGATTTTCAAAGAAAGTCGTATAGTTGTAGTCCCCGAAAGATTCAAATAGACCATGCTAACAATATTACACACAAATGTAAAAACTAAGACAAATTAACCGAATGTGAGGATCACAGCCACAAAGTTAATACACGCCACATCCCAACTAAAAGTCAGCATCTTATGTTTCATCCTAATGCGCATCAAAGGCCCGAAATCAGTCTCAAACTTGAGTTTTCTTCCTAAAGAATGTAACAACAGCTGAGTGTTGCCCAAGTTTCTAAGTTTACCCAACTCAACATTCAAATAGTGGTGACAATACCAATGTACATTGGAAGCATCAGAAGTCTTTTTAATCAGAAGTCACTTTTAAGTACAAATAATTCATAAGAATCAAACAATCACAAGGACTAAGAATAAGTACCAAATCCGTAGAACTCTTCTTGATTTGGAGAATTCCTAGTTTGACTTGTTTCATTGTATGAATAACCAGATGATCTTCCAGCATCATACTTCTTCCGAGAGTCAGAGTTGAGCAATGTATTGTATGCATGCTTAATCCTCATGAATTTCTCCTGGGCATTCGGCTGTCCAACACGAAATTCAGAAAGATTATTAATCCCAAACGACCATACATCGGAAAAAATTTCCAACACGAAAAAGTTGCTTGGTTCCTTGTTTTGGAAAAAATCATCACTCGGGCCTCAACAGATACTATCCAGATTGAAAAAGATCCATTTCATATAAAGGAGCTACTAACGAACAATCCTATCCACAAAACTAGTGGTCACAAGATTGAAGATCCAAAAACTTGTTCAAACACCCAGGATAAGATTCAAATTTACTTTTCAAAACCACAACAGAACCAATAATATCTCCAGTTTAGCAAGAACAAAGTAAATTCCAAATGTAAAACCAACAAAGGATCCAACTGACCTCCTTATTAACATCGGGATGAAACTTCAAAGCCAGTTTCCTATAAGCCCTTTTAATATCATCAGGAGTTGCAGAGGGAGAAACGCCTAAAACTTCATAAGGGGATTCTCTCCGACTAGCTCTCAAAAGGGTTACATGATTTCTTCTTCCGTAGTTGTGATTGGACAAGATTGGAGACGGCGATTGAGGAGAAAACAATAGATGGTAAAATTCGCCTCTTTTACTATTCCTAGAGCTTGGTAATGACTGATTGTGCCAAAAAAGCGGGGATCTTGAGGCTAAATGAGGAAGAAAGAGAAGGGTGTTTGGTTTTGCTGGATAGCAATTCAATCCATACATGTTCTTCAAATAACAACCGTCTCTTGTATTTGCTTGCTTTACTTGGCTCTAGCATGTCGTTTTGCTTTTAACAGCGTATTGCTCTGGTCATAAAACGACTCATAAAACCTTTTTCTCCTTGTCTTTTTTACTCTTGTAAAAACATTACCAAACTTTATTTTTTCTAAGAATTATATAAAGTTTGAAGAAGCTGGGTTCTTCAAACCAAGACCTCCCAACTACAAATTGTTAGGTGTAATAACCAAACTTTATAAGTTGTTTCAACTGTATTTGGTCAATAATTTCAATTCTAATGAGCTCAACAATCAGAGGCATTTCGTTCCACAAGCCCCACTTTGCAACATTAATCATATACCGTTCCTTTCAATCCTCAGGGCGTATTTTCAACGACCTCATTCACAAATACGGCTGTGATCGAGCGTTAAACCAAGGGAAAACAGTGCATGCCCAGTTGATTATAAATGGTTTAGCTAGTACCTCTCATTTTGCCTCCAAGCTCATCTCCTTTTACACACAAACTAACCAGTTATCCAATGCTCGTAAAGTGTTCGACGAAATTCCTGAATCAAATGTTTGTCGTTGGATTTGGCTCATTGGAGCCTATTCTCGGTTTGGGTTTTATGGGGAAGCCTTGACTGCCTTTTATGAAATGCAAAATCATGGTTTTAGACTCGACGAGTTTGTTGTTCCTAGTGTTCTTAGAGCTTGTGGGCACGTCTATGAGTTACGAATCGGGAAGATATTGCACTCTTTGATTTTAAGACATTCATTTGATTCTGACATTGTTGTCACTACTTCTTTGATCGATATGTATTGTAGATGCAGAGAAGTTGAAACCGGAAGGCGAGTATTTGATCAAATGGAAGAACTAGACTTGGGGGCAGTAAATGCTATTGTCTTAGGCTATGCTCAACATGGTTATGCTAAGGAAGGATTTCACTTGGTGGAGCAAATGCAAAAGCTAAATATTAAGCCTAATATAGTAACTTGGAACATATTAATTTCAGGGTTCGCACAAGCAGGAGACAAGTTAATGCTTTCAAAACTATTTCAAATGATGTCAACTAACGGGGTGGAGCCTGATATTGTCTCATGGACTTCAGTGATCTCAGGATATGTGCACAATTTCCACAACAAGGCAGCTTTTGATGCATTTAAAGAGATGTTGCAACTCGGGTTTTATCCTAATCCTGCAACTATTAGTAGCCTATTGCCTGCTTGTGCAAGCATGGCGAATCCAAAGATTGGAAGGGCAATTCATGGAATTGCCCTTGTTCTAGGAATTGAAGAGGATATACACGTAAGAAGTGCCCTTGTTGATACATATGCCAAATGTGGCTTCATATCTGAAGCAAAGACAGTGTTCTATAGGATGACTGAAAGGAACACAGTCACTTGGAATTCAATGATTTTCGGGTATGCGAACCACGGGTACTGCAATGAAGCCATTGAGCTTTTCAATCAAATGGAGAAACTGGGGGAAACGAAGCTCGATTACTTGAGTTTTGTGGCGGTCCTTACAGCCTGTAGCCATGCTGGGATGGTACAAATGGGAAAAAGTTTGTTTCTTTTAATGCAAGAGAAGCACAAGATTGTCCCGAGATTGGAGCATTATGCAAGTATGGTTGATCTTCTGGGTAGAGCTGGTGATTTGGTGGGGGCTTTTGATATGATTAAGGCAATGCCAATGAAGCCAGATTTGTTCGTTTGGGGAGCGCTATTGGGGGCTTGTAGGATTCATGGGGATATTGAACTTGCTCGTGTAGCAGCTAGGAATTTGGGTGAGTTAGAGCCTGGTAATGCTGGAAATGATGCACTTTTGTCTAATTTGTTTGCAGACAATGGCAGTTGGGAAATTGCAGCAAGGTACAAGAGTAGAGTAAGAAGACGGAAGTTGGGAAAATTATCTGCTTGCAGTTGGATAGAGACTACTAACTAGTACATGTACTTCTTGAGGGATTTTTTTCATTTGGTAATACACCAAAAACATGATATTTTTTTTTTCGTTCGCTCAAACTGAAACGAACAACAAATAATTGGTATGTCATTTATAAATTTGCAAAATTGAGTTGAATAGAAAGACACTCCCCATCCAACCCGATAAGTGTGACTAGAAATGGACTCAAGATACAAGTCTTGAGGCTGAGAAATCTAACAGTAAACTTCCCCCCTACTTCAGATTGAATTTTTGGTTTCTAGAGGATTAACATTCAAGTCAAATTTGAATAGTGAGAATTTTTCTTTGTATTTGATGCAAGTACAATTACACAATTTTAAAGAAAAATTGTACAATATTGGGAATGAGCTTAAATTGAGTCTTAGCATTCCTTTTCCAGGTTACGGATAAACTGAGATCTCAATTCTTTTAAGAGTCAAAACTAACCTAAAACATGTTTCGATTTCGAACACTTGGTGAACATAATTAGAACGTGAACCAAGAATTTCCTGATTGAATCAAAGCTCTCCCGATCTCAACAATTGGAAAGAAAAGATAAATAGGCATTTGGTCCCTTTTGTTGCATTTACAAGACAATTTCTATTTGAACCATTTTCCAGCTGCACATTCATATTCCCGGTCCGGCCATCAATCATACCAATTAAAGACAATTAAGCTTAAGTTTCTTAACTTTTGGACTTATTACTACTCCTGGACAAAAGCTAAAACTAATCTAACCTGAATAATATATCTCCAAGCTACTCAGAAACAAAATTTAAATACGTCCCAGTCCCCCGGATATTGAATTAGTAAGAACCTGAAGAGGACAGCGCACAAACTGCATATCTTCATCTGAGAGCATAAAATCACAGCGCAGGAAGCTTCAAGAATAGGAAATGTTGAGAATTATTACTCACACAAAAAGCTGGCAGCATTATCCCTAAATTTGCTCATACTAATCAGACACTACATGATTCTTCAAAGCCACTGCACACTAACTCTGGAGCTTCTATATATCAAAAAAGTTAGCATTCAGTCATTCAAATCCTTGCACCCTAAAAAACTAACTCTGAAATTCCGGACCTTCAGGCTTCAACTGTTAACATGTCATACTTGCAAGTTTCAAGTGTCCATAACCAATAGTCAATGAGGGGCATCATTCGAAAATTAATAAACAGCAAAACATGATTTTGTTTAGGGTCTTTTTATAGGCTCTTTTCCTTTATTGAATAAAAAAACAAAAGTTCTATAGATTTTACAATTCAATTTAATTAACATTTTATCGATCGAAGATCAGGTTATTGTCATCAATTTAAGTTAACCATATGCAGCTTGAAAACTACCTCTTGCTGCCCCCAATTTACTCCATTAGCATATACCAAGAGAAACATTGCAGGTAATTCACATCACACTTGAGTGCATTTGAATACCGAATTGTCACCATTCCAACCTCTTTAATACATGCCACAAAGCATTTCCACCCATGGACCTACAGAAAACAGATATATTAACCATAATTTCTTGTGCAGCCAGTTGAAAGTAAGCCCCAAACAAAACACAAAGAATATAATGAACAGAATTAAAGCTGCTAGAACCTGTAGGCGAATTTTATAGTCGCAGAACAGGTCAGCTTCAAACCTATAATCTCATCATTCCAATATGTTAGAAGCTGTAATTGAATCCTGTTGCTGCAGAATAGGTAAACTTTAAACCTAAAATCTCAGCACTCCCATCATAAAACAGACTAGAGCAAACAAGCTCAAGAAAAATAATGAAAGAAACCCACGAGGACAGGACCAATATGCATTCCTCACTAAGTTGAACTGGTTGAAAAACACCATAAATAACAAAACTTTTGATATTCTAAATTAAATGCCACATAATAAGATCATTAATAAACTTTAACAACTTAAATAACAATCATCATGAAAAGCCTCATACTCGAAGCTGGATATAATAGAACGCAATTGGGCATGTCCATGGGTGTACGGGTAGCATGATCTGAAAATGAACGAGGCTAAGCTTTATCAGATTCAAGACGTGCTACATTGGGTGGAATTGCAGAGTATCCCAAAGTTTTTGTGCCATATATTCCCACTATGACTACAGTAAAAATCAGCCTGCACATTCTTAAAAATTACTTCAATCCCAACGCTTAATCAAGAGTATTTATTGTTGTTCACCAAAACGGTTGGACCATAAGAAACAGCAAAATTGCAGTTTGAAATTGTGTAGAAGTTAACATAATTCAAATTCATAAATAATACTGAATACATTCTCCCATGATGTCTCACATGAATGTCCACTAAAGAAATGACATTTTGACAAGCAAAGATTGTGGTCACAAGAACAACACATATACGGATTGAATCTACTCAGTCAAATATCTATCGTTGAAGCTCCAACATAACCATATAATCCTGGTCAGAAATTATACAGTCCCTAAGCCATCCTCTTTTATTTCTGTGATATATCGTGTTCAATATCAAGCAAAAAAGATAGCAATAGACAAATAATCAAATTCAATAAAAGAAAACTCACCTTTTCTTCCTAGGATATCAGACAAGAATCTCACATGCTATCACATTTTATCATTGGGAACATGATGAGGATGAGTAGGGTAGGGCATGATCGGACCATAATTATTCCCGCTCCAGTCTCTCTGCTGCATCATGTTGAATGGATAATTATTGTGCATTTGCATCCCCATGTGGCCATACATCGGCATCGGCATCATCGGCCCTGCCGCTGGATGATAAGGAACAGGAATGGGCATCGGTAATTGGCCATTGGAATTCACATTCCCGTTGTGAGATGCTGCCGTTCCTCCACCAGAACCACCGCCGGCAGCACCACTACCACCCTCGTGCAAACTCTGCGGCACAGGAGTCGATGCAAACAATTGATCGGACGGCGACGGGCCATCATTAGACAAGCCCTGCATCCTCTTCAGATAAAGCCGGTACTTCTGCAGATGACTGGCGACGTTTTCCCGAGTCAAACCTTCAACGTTCATCAACTGCATGATCGTCTTGGGTACGGCGTTCTTAATCCCTAGGTACGCCACTACATCAACGAATCTCTTATGCAGCTGCGGCGTCCAAACCAAACGCGGCCGTTTCAGCGTCTTCGCCGACGGATCTTCGCCGGAATTCTCCAACCTCAAGACCGAATCCGCTTCCTCCGAATCATTTCTCCTCAACTTCTTCGGCTCCGTCGCCGAACCATCCGGATCCGTGTTATTCTCCTCCACATCTACCTCTGTCTCCACCTGCACCTCCTCCTGCACCGCCATCGGTTCTCCAGCTTCCTCTTCATGGTTACAACTCTTAAAATCACTCGACGGCAAGGCTTTCAACTGTCCCGCGCCCCCTCCGCCACGTATACTGGAGAGAGCGTTCTGCGACTCTCGATTAAGGTCTGCAACCGTCCGGGAGGGCACCGGAGAAATACTAAACGCCGACGCGAGTTCCGGCGGAATCAAGGAATGAGATAAAGGAGGGAGGTCGTCAACGTTGGGCAGGCCAATTCCCCACTCTGCGATTCTGTTTCCATCATCAATTCCATTCGATTCGAATTCACCGATTCTCACTTCCTCTCCCATAATTAACTCTCTCTGTTCTCACTCCGTACAATCTTTGATTCGATCAAATCATATGAGATCGAAGTCAGAGATATTTGCGGGAGTTTGTTTGGAAGAAAATGAAAGGAAAGGAGGAGAAGCCAAAGGGAAAAAATTCCGTCTTTCCTTTTAGAAAAAGGGGGAGAAGTGCAATATCTGATTCCAGCGTGGACGAGTTAACTAGATATTTTTGATCCTAGAAATATCTAACCTTGCTTCACTCGCTACACCATTTTAAGCTTTGTACTCGCCCAATCTGTTTGACGCGTGTCCTTATGTGCAACTTGCGTCCAATGGGATATGGATATGTAAACACGTTGGCATTATGTGTGCTTAGTTGGTGTGTGCCATGTAACCAAAAGCAGCACTTTTTCAGGGCATATTGGTAATTTAGGGAAGATTGTGGAATGACTAAATTGGGGCAATAAGAGCCAATGGGAAAAGAGAGTGTTGGTAGACAGCTGGAGAGTCATGCACTGTAATATTTTGATGAAAGCATGAATGAGATTCATTATTCTATTGAGTCGGTAATTAAAAATCATATCATCTTTATTTTTCAATAATTAAGAAAACGA
>CAOJBJ011581138.1:0-24801 GCA_948291685.1 Euphorbia celastroides | reverse complement strand
AACAAGCATGTGGTATATAAGAATTTCGGTGAAATTTCATCTTTGTGAGATCGAAAATATTGTACCAAGGGTTTGTTTAAAGTATACCGAATCAGTATAGCTATCCTTCTTCTAACACAGCAACGCAACTTCAATCAGTATGGAAATGAAGTCCTAGATAATCTCTTTATTCTTTTCTTTTTCTTGTTGCTGTAGAATTGTATAAGATCAGGTAAAATGCGAATTTGGCGGGTTGCAATAATAATTTATGAATGAGTCAATTTTTTTTTTCCTAAGATAAATGGGTAAGCTTCTATAGGTAAGGCCAAACTCCGCCGGGTTTCCTGAGTTCACTACAGAAATTTCAAGGTATCCCTTCGGTAAAGGGGGCCTTGTAGACAGGCTTCGGCAAGGGCTAACCCCGGTACCGGCCTTGAACTACGCCCAGGTAGTGCAGTTTTAGAAAACCGAGAAAAATGCCGCGAGTGCTAAGGGTGCAAAGGTGTACTTTCAGGCTCTACGGAGTGAACCCGGGTGATGAAATCCCAGTCACTCAGATAACCAGGTCATGACCTACTGATTACCCTGAGCCGCGCGCAATCAAGCAAAGCAATCCAAACAATAAGCATTCAAACCACTGAAAAAACAGGAAAAGAGTCAAAGTAGAACCTCTGTCAGAAGTTTCAGGAACTGTTTGCAACTCGGGGTCTTTACCGCATGTTCAAAGATGCGTTCTTGGAGTCGCGCAGCTTGGATAGGTATGGGTGGGGACCCTGATAACAATTGGTATGAGAAAGATAGGGCACGGAAGGCAAAGGACTTCGGAGGAGCTTACGAAAAGAAGCTACCCCACCCTCATGTAGACGAGAACCCGAAGGATGAGGCTGAAAAGAAGCCCGAGAACCCAGAGTTTCCCGAAGGCACACCTAAACCCACGAAGGACGCTGAGGATTATCTGATTCCGTTAGGGAAGTATCTGGAGATCCCCTTCTCCTTCTAACACACCTCAACTATACGATAACAAGCCACCGAAGAAATGAGGGATCTAAGACATAATTCCTAGCCATCACAGCTTCCCTTCGGATCACTTTCATCCGACTTTCCTTCGCCCTTTGTGGCTGCTAGTGAAGTGGCAACTAGATTGCCTAGTGAAATGCTATCTCGATTGAAGCGTTATAGGTCAAGCTTAAGACTAGGAGTTTCCATTGGAGTTTGAGGTGGGATAGATCTCGTTCACTCTTTAGTTGAAATCTATGCTCGATTGCAGCTATCTTGCTCAGTGGATTGTTAGCCAGTTGCTTTTTATCCCTTGACCTTGCTACTTTCATAGCAGGAAGCCTGGCTACTTTATTTCGAGACATGGTTGAAGAAAAGGCTAATGCCCTGACTCCAACGGCGCCTACTCCTTCAACAAAGCAGCTGATTCGGTCACAGGATTCGTTCAAAGAGAAAGAGAACTGCTCCTGCTTCTTCTACTTATAAAAGATAATCTCTCTTTCAACAAAAGCCAAGAATCCATCAACCATTTAATTTAACCCGGGATGGGCTCCTACTTTCTTTCTTTTCGTGTAGTGGGGCTCCTTCTTCGTCAGTCAGAGACAGCAGCGGATAAAACAAAAGCGACAATCGCTAATGGTTCTCTGTTATACGAAACTTAATTTCCCCCGGCCCTCGGAAAATGACTCAATCTTGACTTTCAATGCTAAATGGGAGCCTAGTTCAATGGCAGCTTTCTTCCTAAACAGGAGAGTTCGAAGGCCCTTCTCTACTGATTCGTCCTAAGATAAGGAAGAGCTTAACCAAAGCAAATTCAACTTCCTTAGAGCGGAAGGAGAGAAATCACAGTCGAAAGAGGAAAGAGATTCAACAAGAGACAAGGCTGGTAATGACGATCCTCCAACTGCGGTTACGACGACAGTGGCAAAAGCTTCTTCTTTGCTTACATCTTCTCTTTCCAGGTACTAGTGACTTCTTGCATCTCGAAAAAGAATATTATTATTATAAAGGGCTAGCTCCTTATCTCTTTCCCTCTCGGCTTCTTAAACAATCCTTGTGAAAAATATAGGGAAAATCGCCCCGGTCAAAAAGGACAACATCAGGTGAGAAAATTTGCCTCAACAAGTCGTGAACTCCTCTTCCGAAGCTTGAGCCGAGCCTCCACCTATTGAAGTAGAAAGAATAATTCCCCGACTCAACGAATTATTATGCCCCTGAAATAACTGATCTTGGAGCCTTTGTTTCGGCGTCTGCTTCAAAGGAGACTCCTTGGAATGAATTCCTGTGATTCTTGTCCCATCGAGAAATTAATCAAACGGGGGTCGACACAGCCTGAAATATTCCCCGAGAAAGCAAATCTCCAAGTGGAGGATGGTAGCTCTCGCCTAATTAACTCATCTGGTCTGGGTCATACGTTCCATTTCTGGGTTACTTCCAAGCTACGACTTAGGAATCTTCTGTAGCGAAGACTCGTGATTGATCTCATTATGGCTGGGCCAAAGCCTCTCTTTCTGATGCGAATTCGGGTGTATTAGAATCGAATAGGGTTTAGGGAATTCAATCTCACGCAGGTCAGTAGATCGTTCAACTCTAGCTTATGTTAGCCTTTCGTTCACTTACAAAACAGAGGAGAAGAGCTAGCTGTAAAGGATTTGCTGCTTTCTTAGTATTATAACGTTATATAACTAAAAAGATCTCCCCTACTCTTTGAAGTCTGGCTTGCTTCATTTGCTTTCAAGGATCTTAGGCAAACGGTGACCGGCTTCGCGAGACCATTTCGGTCTACACATGGCTAAGCTCTTTGGGCGCAGCTTTCTCGATCAACTATCTGAGGCATTTGAAGAAAGACAGAAACTTCTCTTCTCTATACACAATTCTCAGTCTAGTTCGCCACAAGGGATGAAAGCAAGGAAAGAAAGCCTCAACCCTCACTCCTAAATGCAGAGAGAAATAAATTGATTGCACTGGAATCGTTGAAAGAAAGAGTCTTGGATTCTGAAAGAAGAGCATATGTCTCTGCGACAGTGTCGGCTTACATACCTTTAACTGACCCCACCGACCATTCTCAACGTGGCAAGAAAGCTCTTCTATTTATCTTCTCGAGGGAGTTTCGTTTAGCCCTGTTCCCAAGATCGATCCCCTTCTTTAGGGACCTTTCATAGACAGATTTGAGGGTAGGGTCTGAGGCCCATATCTCCGCTCTTTCTACCTTCTTATCCCTTCCTTCTTTGCTGATCATTTCAGAGCTTCTTCCTCAGTTCTTATCTTCACCTTCTTCGTCGATCCATTGTGCTCCGGATGTGGCGGAGGTTCTTCTGTCTCACAAAGCTCAACGGCGACAGTGCACTCCATTTTCAGAGATAGACCTGTCTTGAAACGGCTTTTACAATCCTACACTTGCCTTATCTTACCCTTGACTCTCTCTCTCGATAGAGACTGAAAACTGTACCAATAAGAGCAAATCGTTGCTGTAGTCGATTGCTCCGGAATTGGACACCTTCACCCAACAGCCCAAAATCCCATATCGTGATGGCGGAGACAAAAGAAGTTTGGGGCGCAGTTCGCTCCTCGTTTTTGGCTTGCAATAAAGCTAGGGCCCTGATCGAGCAACTAGTAGTCCTACGTATCCCCCCCTCCAAACACAAAGAAGTCACCTACACCTATTATTCCCATTGTCTCGCCCCTACCTTCCTTATTTCTTTCCCGAAAGCCTAGAAGCAATAAAGATTATTTCTAAGTGAAGGAAAAGTAGTTCCGGTGAACAATTCAGTAAGGCGATGAGGGAACAAAAATGAATCCCTTCAAACAGACTTTAAAGAAAGGCCTTTTAGGGGTCGTGCTCGTGTGTGCGAAAGTGAATTCCTCTGTCCTGTGCGCGGAAGGCATAGGCTAAGGTTGAAGTACAGTAGTAAAGTAAGGATTCTAAATCACCTTCTCCTCGCGACTCTCTCTGGACTAAGGAGGGATCTTACAACTCGGAAATTACCAGAGATTGATTGATGAAGTACTGCCTTACCCTACCCCCTATCAACAGTAGACCATCTTAAAGATATGCAAAAGAGTCATATTCTATAACCAACCCCGAAATCCCCGATCTACGAGTGGATATTGCCTTTTCATCGGTGGTAATTCTTCTTTCAGACTGGCCTTCGGTCCCTGGTACTGTGCCTATTCACTCTTCCTAAGGCTATCCAGAAGGGGTAGTAGCATTCTCTTCCTACCCTTTCTTTCGATTGTTTTCCTTTTTCGCCTTGATCCTTGTGATTGCCAGAGAAAGCTTTCGACTCCATCAATGCTACTTGATAAATGTGAACATACATACTCTCGCCTCCTGTCCCAGGAAGGCCACTTCTACTATACATCTCCACCACGTAGAATGCGCTTGGAGCCATCCTTGTAATCAGAATTAACATCTTCGGCTTTCTTACCAAAAACATTTCCTTAGAATAAGGGATTTCTCCCGTTACTGAAGGAAACACTCCGTTGATTGCTCCGATGATCGTGACCTTCGAACCCCGGTGCCGGTGGAACATCCACGTTAGCTTCCGTTGCAGAAGATCGCGTCTTTGTTGGCCTTGTCGAAAAGTATTTAGAACGCTTCTCAGCTATCACAAAGAGGGAAATGTTGATCAATCGATCTGGAAACACAATCCTGGTGAGAGCTTTTCATCATACCCTGCCGGGCTTGCTTTGCTCGGATGGCCCCCCACGCCAGCTTGCTCTCTCATCCCTCCCACCTTTGCCTATACCTAGGATTCCCATTTGGTTCGGCTGTAGTTTCATAGATCTACATGGGAATCTTCGTCAGATCGATCATGCAGTTAGGGCCAATCAAGCAGAGATCGATTGGCCTGCCAGAGAGCTGACATTAGAAGACTGACACCCACAGCACCAACAAAGCTGGACGACATAGGATCAAAAGTTCAGGATGATGTGATCCAAGTAATTCAAGTAAATCTAGAGGCAAAGCAGTTCCTTGAGTTTGTCCATCGAGTCAGTAGCACGCTTGCAAAGGGTAGAAAGCGGACAGATGCCATCGAATCGGATGTGAACAACCGCTCTTAGAGTTCGAGAATCCAAGCGCTGGCAAGTCAGCTAGCGAACCAAGGGGCAAAAGTCCGTTCCGTGCCTATAGTCATTCCTCTCTCTGGTAGCAATCCGGTCTCCAGTCGATGGTACTATTGAAAGGAGAATGCCGTGTCGTCCAGCGCACTTGACCAATCCGATAAACCAAAGCATCCTGGCCAACCGACCAACCATTGAGAATGGAACAAATAGGGGAGATTGAATTCTTCTCTTGCCTCGGCTTCGCCTTCCGCCTTATTAAGCTTTGGACTTCCACCTTCAGCTAAGCACCTAACCCGTGGGACGGGACCGACCTTCTCTTTTGTTTGTAATTGGACTTGCCCGAAAGAAAGGAAGCTTGGCGTGAGAACCCTCTAGATTAGGGAGATCCAAATAAGAGCTTGTTGCATATGCGTAGGAAAGGACCCCATGCGGTGTGAGAAAAGCCCACTTGACTTCGGAATGCCAACCTCCCTTAGCTTAGCCCTTTACGACCTTTTCCGCCTTCTCGCTGCCATTCATCGGAGAAGACTACGTCACCTAAATCAACAAAAAAGAGGAAGGCATTTCTCATTGTTGGCTAGCCTGGGCTCCACACTAGATTTTATCTGAGATGGCGAGAATTCTTTAGTAAAGGCATGGCTTAAGCCCACTCGGGACGGGAGGTTTTTCAACTACTATTACAGCTCGTAGAACCTTGAGGAATCGAGACTAGTCTAATAAGTTACTAGCCTAGTGCTACTCCTCCACAGAAGACTTGCTAGAATAGCTACCACCCTTTCTCTTGACTTTCCTTTGCCCACGTCGGATTACGTACGAATCAATTAAACAAGCCAAACCAAAGCCTTTTTGCAAAAGCATCAGTAGACGCAGAAAGAGATCCTATTCCCTAAGGCCTTTCGGCTCGATTGAAACATCCCTATTCCCCAACAGAAGCCCATCTTCAAAGGGACTTTCTCAATAAGCTGACGCTCTAGGGAAACTCTCTTCTTTATCATAGGGTAGGAGGCATCCAAATCTGCATTCCCATCCCCTTCTGAACCCGATGAGAGATCAGTCTCAGTCGAAGCACAGGAAAGGCAGGCTGCGAAGGCGCTAATACGATTGTTCTCGAAGCAAAGGCCCATACAATTCCCTTTTCCTTATATAAAGAAATATGCCCTTTGATCGCTACAAGTATGTAGCCACGTAAACGAAAAGAAAAGCAAGATCAGCTCCAGGTTTTTTTTTCAAAAGACCAAAAGCATTCAGGGTCACTTCTTTCCACTACTTTGAAGTAGCTAAGAGGCAAGTCTCGACCGTTCTATTTCCATCATTCAAAAGCGAAAGGAAAGACATATTTTCTTCCAGTTCCAGCTTTCGCATCCGTAGATGCTTTACCATAAAGCTTAGATCCACCCTAAAATTAGCGGATTTTACTTTACCAATAAGAGCCAGATTGGAATGGAGTCTCAGCCGATGCTTCATTTGCCTACTTCGGTCGGTGGACCTCAAAATCAAATAGTAGATCCAATCCCTTAAGCCGTGCTACCCGATTCCTCATTTGCTTCACTTTCTGGACCGGAATAGAGCTCTTCATTTAGCACAACCCGACTCAGAATTCGCTTCATTTGTTGAAAGATTTCCCCTAAACTTACTCGTTAACAGGACCATCCGCTTTTCTCTATCTTCCAAAGGAAAGACCTAAGATAAGAAGACTAGCGAGGATTCGTTTCCCTATTCCCTTCCGCACTCGACAGCCCTCTTGCCTGCTAGCCTTTTCATGAGACTGGCACCTTACCCCCTGTGAATGGAAAACCAGGAAACTATTGAATTGATTGCCCGGAAGTCAGGATTGTTTCTAGCTCGCAGAATGAAGAGGATTGCTTACCGGCTTAGCTCTGCAGAACCAATAGGTTTCCATTCCCATTCCAGGAAAGCAAGCAAGCTTACTTCTTCTAGCTGGGACTAGCTAAGGAGCTCATCCCGAGGCGAGGATTGAGTTTGCTTTCTAACTTGGAAACTTTCCATTCGAACTCGATCTTCGGAGGGCGTGAATGTGTAGTGTATCTGGATCTGGGACCATTCCCTTATCGTAGTACGCCCGATCATTCAGTTGGAGATGAGACTTCAATTCTTACGTATGTTTCCCAATGTATAGTTGATAGCTATACAAGGTCGGACTACCAGGAATATGACAGTGTCATCACAGAGCCTATAGCATAAGCAGTACTAATCACTGATAACATAGTATATATGCGAACAGTATATCTAATCAACCTCCCTTTGACACGTTTCACTGTCATTGTTTGGAATTAGGCTATACATCACACTATCTCTACATTACCTTTTAGCCTGTTCAAGGGAAGCTTCACTCTACCCTCCTTTACGTAGCGAGCGGGGCAGGAGAGATTGAATCAACAGTCCCGTGCCAAGCATAAGAGTCAACTACGTCGAACCTGACGCCTAACACTCTTCTTTCCCCCCATTGCTGGGGGCCTCGCTGTCGCCTTTGATTTAAATAGTTCCCTCCTTCTTTTTTATATTTATCATTCTTTTTTTGTAAATCATATCACATAGAAATATAGATTAGTAGGCCAGTTAGAGCACTGCTTCAACAAACGTAAAATACTCAATTTCAGATTTCTTCTTAGGTGCGATCGCCTTGTTCTTGGGGACCGGCTCAGACATCACACATTGATGGGCGCTTAGGGATTGAACCCTAGCTTTGCACTTCTCCGCGCTGGGGCTGTTACCGATAGCATCAACTTTTGAACAGAATCCCAAACTGGTTCTTTTTTTCCCTTCTACCCGGATTTTAGACTCCGCCTTTCGAACCTTTTCTCATTAGATCGGGTAACCTGCACTAATAGGTCAAGCCACATTTCATATAGAAATTCGGGTTCCTAGGAATGTCGTACGAGTCATTCATATAGTCCCAAGGGGGCTTCCCGACTCAAGCTACTGGGAAATAGGACCACAATTCCTACTCACTGAGTGTAAACGACTCTCTCCGTCCACCTTTTCGGCTTAGGCCTGTGGGTTTAGAAAGCGAGAGTTCTTTCGTATAGCTCAGAAGGCGACAAAGCGGATCCGTACTCATAGTTGAGTGAAGAAGTCCGCAGGTGAAGGATCCACTTCCAATCTCAGTCAAAGTGGTTTCGGTCGGTGAGAAAGAAAAAACTAATATTCAATGAGAGTCGTAGTTCCGAATAAGCATAAGAAAGTCTCATTCCTCAGGGACAATCAAAAGGAAAGATTAAGCGAAGGTAATGTACTATCGGGAGTACTCACTGTAGGCCGGTTGTTAGCAACTTCGGTCGGGTTCTCTTTCATCCTCCGCCTGTGAGCAAATCCCCTTCTTTTAGAAGTACTTCTCGGTGACGACAAAGAAATGCTTTAGAGCAATAGCAATTCATTCTTCTTTTCTGCGGGATTTAGGGATTCCTTTCTTTTGCTCATATTGTATCCTATGGAGATGTATTGATATGGAGGGTTTCCACTTCTTACCTATTTACTTCTACTTGAACCGTTCAACGAGCGTTGTAACGATCCAAAGGAAGATCTCCTGGCTCAGCACTACTCAACTTGTGGGGTGTCACATCCCCTAGCCCTTCCTTCCGTCTTAGGACAGAGAGCTGGATCCCTTTCTTATTATTGGCCACACAGGAAGACTGGTCTATCTCAGATGTGCCTAAATTCTTATACGTGATCGACCTTTACTCACCGCGGACTGGTGGTCCACAGGAGCCATCATGAAGTCACGGCCAGAGTACCCGCCGTGAATCCACCCACTAAAGGGAATGGGTTGAGAGTCCAACACATAGGGAGGACACCACCCATCAGACCACTTCCCGGCACCCATATCGTAGCACTTCCAGATCAGACCGAACTTCAAAATGTTTTGGTCAAAATTCGATCTTTTCCAAGACCACGATAGGGGCAGAAAAGAGATCATGGAGACTTGGGTCAAGGGCAAGAGCTACTTGGGCATACCAATGAAGCCACTTCAACCACATTGATAACCAATTTCGGACTAAAGTGTACTCAAGGTTATCCCTTTCACCCTCAAAGGTCAGCTCAGTAGGAACTAATCGAAGTTCTTTCGGTTTTAGTTCTTTCCTAAGCATCTCCACTATGATCCCCCTCAAATAGGGTTTTTCATCTAGGACTTCTTCTGGTTCAGAAGAAGACAAGATAGATGGTAATATCGCCTTAAGAAAAGCTTTTGTAGCTGCCGCTTTTCATTACGGGTCTTTCCCTTCAGCGAATGCTGCTGAAGAGTGGTTATTATCTAATAAAAAAATCTATGATAATACAATCACAGCCGCTCGGGATGCAAAAAAGCCCTTTCAGTTCCTTTCCAATATTGTAGTAATCTACTCCAAAGAGAAAAATCGAATTAGTAATCTCCCTATTACCCTAGACGCCTCCGCGAGTGTGTATCAAATTATGAGTTATTTTTTATTGGATGATATCTTGGCTAAGAGAACCAATCTCATTCCATCTGGGGATGGACAAATCCAAGATATATATACATACTTCCTCGATGAGCTCAAGGAGTTCATGAAAGAAGATCCTGAGATGGAGGCTTCTCTGAAGAAGGTTGTTCTTTCTCTCCTCACTCGTAAGCTAGTTAAATCGATTTTTATGCCTATTATTTATGGAAAAACGTTATATAGCACTTATGATGATCTTAGAAAAAATCTCTCTCACTTCATTTTGCCAAGTGAATGCCCATTAGTAGCCTCTGTCTGCTTTAAGTTCTGGAGGAAAAAATCTTATGGTTTGGATTGCCTGATCAAGTTGATTCAGAATATAGGCTGGGTCGTGTCCTCTAGTGATCGCCCTGTTAAATATGGAACGCCATTCTATAATACGGTCCAAGATTATATGAAAATAGAGCCCGTTAATATATGGGTTTATGATAGAATTCATAATAAGAGACGCCGAGTTACTCTAAGAGTTCCTTCATCTAAGAGGGATCCCCATAAGACTGAAATCTCAACTTTCGTAAACTTTATCCACCAGAAAGATGCCTATATTGCTATGGGAGTTGTTGAGAATTTTCTCTTAATTAAAGCACTGGAAGAGAATCGCTATCGTCTTTCTAAAGGACGGGGATTTACGTGTATTGCTTATGTCCGATTTGCTGACGCTAGCTTGACTTCACTCACTTCAGAGACAGAAAAAAAGAATAAGAAAGGAGCGTAGCAGCCAGAAAGAAATCCCCTCTTCCGCTTAAGGCACCGAAGTCCCACAGCTAATATCAATAGCACCGTCTTCAATAGCAGTTGATTTAAGGGAAGTTCTTTCTAGAGCAGTAAGAGCCTATTCTGTCTTGCTTTCTGAATGAATTCCGCTGCGCCCCTCAAAAGAGCTCTTTCGATTTCGAAAAAAGTGCAACACATGCCTGCACTATTTATCTAATAATGTGCCATTTCCTCTTGCTTTTTCAACCAAAAATACAGAGAAAATGAAACTTTTCAAATGCTTTTCGTAAGGCATGCGAATGCGAAAGATAACATTTGAAAGCGGAAGACTTTTATAGGTTAATATAGCGAGCTTAAGGTCTTTTGAAAGATAAGATAAACGCTATCTAAGGCCATTATTCCTGACAAAAGAAATGGAGTAAGTAAGATAAGGGGTGACTACATGAGTCTTATAATCTTTCATTAAAGTTAAAGAATTAGATATGGGAAACCTTATATATATTATATAACTAATACTAATATATAATATATATATATATCCGGAGCTTAAGGCATTAGTAATTAGTCAATTCAATATACAAGAAAGTTCAATTCAGCAGCAGGTAAACCTACACTGCTACTAACTTTCTTTATTGAGAAAATGCTATGGCTATCAACGATCTTTATTTCAAGGAAAGTAGCACTAGAAAAGCAAATAGGGAGTACAATATGGAACTCCTTTATTTATGTAAATAAACTTCCACAACGGAAGAGACTGTAACTATTATATTCTTTCTTAGTCTCTCCGGTCGCCGAGGGTGACAGCCTGCACAATGAGCGCTCGCTGTTCATCTCGCAGCATTTGTAGTCTCGTCTCGAGGCGCATTATGTTTTCATTTGCCGCGCGCATGCGGTCTCCTACGACGGCAGGGCTCGCCGGACGCAGGTGCCTCAAAACGGCTATTAAGGCAAATCGGCGTTGACCCAGCTCATTCTCGATTTCCTGGATTTCTTGTGAAATTTGAAAAAGCCTTTCTGAAACTGCAAGAGCTGCCATACCGCGCTAATAATAATAATTTTTTATTTTATTTTGAAATAACGGATTTTGAAGAAGACCTCACTTCTGTGGGATAAACGGGGGCTATGTACCAAAGGGAAGAGAAGTTGGCATATTACTCATTTTTGGCCATTAATGATCGAATACAACCTACAAAGAGGCGTACGCCTACATAACCTATCTCCGGAAGAAGAAGAGAAGCCCGGAGCTAGATAGGGTTAGAGCCGGGTTTGAATCCCCGGGGAACAATGTAATTGTAGAGTTAGTTCATTTCCCGTTTAGGATTTCTCTTGACTTCCTCTAGTAGCTAGTTTAGAGTTCCCTTCCGAGCCTAGTAAGGTCTTGAAGAGCAATCACTTGGACCTCTACCGTATCTTACTTACCCCTGTTCCGCTTAATCCCTATTAAATCTTATGCCCTGACTAGAACTAGAATAGAACCTTTCTGAGCGATCTCGCTTATTCCTTTACCCCTGAGACAGAGCTGTGGCTGGTTCACTTGCCTGTGAGCTACAGACACGGACCTAGCTTGTTCATTCCCTTCTGCAATACCTAAAAGAGGATCCTTTTACCGTGCTTTTGGCTTGTTTTTTATCGGATTGGCAGGTTTGGAGTCTAGGATAAAGACTTCGATTCTTATTCTCTTTCTTCTTCTTCTGCCCATGGTTGACTTATTGAACTCGGCTTTGACTTCCCCTTGCCTTGCCCACTAGAGCAGTTCCTTCAGCGGAAGAACTAATCCGTCCTCCTGTTGATTGATAAGGGGTTAGAGAATAGAATCACTTCCTAGAAATGCCATCTCCTCCTTCTGTTCAATTCCTCTCTCGATCCTTTGCTTCGTTGGTTTGGTTGCTTGCTGAACTACCAGTGAAGGTAATCCATTTCCCTTTATTTCATAGACCCTGAACCTAGAACAGGAACGTAGTCGCTTTAGCGAAGCTTATGGGGAGAAAGAAAATCTGGAATTTCCTATAGAAAAGGACTTAAAAGAAGGAAAACTGGTCTTAGTCCTAGATCAAAGCATCTTTTCTTTTCCTGAGGAATGGAAGGGATTTCTTTCCATAAGCAAGAGTAGCATGGTCGATGAGAAAGTGATTCTTTTAAGCGTGGAAAAGGGTCATACCGAAACCTCCCGAGGCATTTCAAACAAAGGGTAGTTTACTCACTTGATGATTCTGGATTAGAAGGGAAATTCAAGGTTGATTCCCAATACATCTACGATCAATTCAATTAAGCGAATCTTCTCACTAACTTCTCTTTCTTCTCACTGCTCCGGGATGGCGTCTAACTGCAGGATCTTAGCCCATGACTCGAGGTACCTGCACGAGAAAGAATCGTAATAGATCTTTTTTCCATCAAGGTAATCCACGTAAGAAGCCTAGACGAAGCGCGCTAGTACGACTTGCAAAACTACCTTTGACCATCTAGCCTAGTCTTGCTTCTTACCCAATGACAAGTCATTTCTCACCTGAGCGCACACTTGGTGAATAGTACTCTTCCCTTGCCCTAGGAGCCAACCGCCCTTGTCGGATACTATCCTTTCGCAGCCGGGCAGTTCTCGCTTCTTATTCTGCTTTTGATGCTTCTCCTGTGTTTTCTTCATATTCGAATGATGCTTCGTATGTATATTCATATTTGGATGATCCTTCGTCATGCCTTTATGATTTTTGCTATGGACTTTAACAAATAGAGGCCACTCCGAAAGGTGACTAAGAAAAGGGCTCAGCAATCGCATCCTATTACTGTACACGTTGATGATCTTGTATATTAACCGAGACTACATCCGCACTCGCCCGAGAACACGTACGTCCTCCCTGTAATTGTCTTGTGTTAGGGTTGAACGAACATACTCGATATGCCCGCATGTCGAGAGTTCACTCCCTCTCTCTCAGCTAAGGAAAGAGATAGATAGATAATTCATGTACTTCGCTATTTCCTGCGGATCTATCGTATCGTTACTTCTCTCTGATTGTAATTTCCCACATGCCGTACTATACCGCTCAGGAAAACAAAGAAGAACCAGGCTAGGCTACTCCTCTTCCCCTTTCTGAATCAACTTGTCCTTGCGCTTACCACTACCACTTCTTAAAACTTGCGAGCGAGTGTCGATCGCTCCTTTGCCTGGGCAAGATCTGACGACTCCTGCCCCAAAGATGGCGGGTTACGAATTCAGACTAGCTACTGTCAAAGAGGCCAGGAACGAGCTTCTGCTTTATCTAAAGAAAAAACCTCTTCCTGATCAGCGGATTCAGAGCGATCAGGTGAAGCCCCCCCTTCTCGTTGAATGACCGGCCCATTATTAGACTTGGTGAACTCCTGTCGCGATGAATTAAACTCCGTTCCATGCCCCGCTGCTTGTCCATCACATCGGAAAGTCGTTGGGTCGGCGGAGACCTCTTTCGGCAAAGAATTATACCACAAAGCCCCAACTAGGTACTACCACTTATAGGAGTCTTCTTTGCTAGTAGAATGCCTCCTACGAGAAGAAAGAATAGTGGGATGCTCAGGCTCTCGTTGGACGTGACAGTCAGTTACAGTTGGTAAACTAACGAAGGGAAGAATTTGATTGAATCACAGAATTGAATCGAAGATACCCGATTAGGTAAAACTGTCTTTTCATAACCCCACAAAGGTTTACACATCTTGCATCCAGAACGTGGGATAAAGTGCTCTAAAAGAAAGATTTCCTTACCTTAAAAGATGACTTAAGCTGGAACGAAAGAAGCTCGCCTCCTTGGGCTTACTTCTACTACCCGTAACCATTCCTATTTCCTCTGCTGTACTGCCTATACGTCGATTTTCTTCGTCAAATGGGGACTCTATCCCCTCACTTTCTGGTAAGGTAACCCGGCGAGGGGCTTCTGCGGCCAGTCTTTCCCTCGAAGCTGTCCAATCGGTTTAGTTTAGAGAGCCTAGATTCTCTTCTCCCCGTACGGATCCATGTTCTGCCTTATGTCAGTCCTAAATAAGTTAAGCGGCACTCATCCCTTTCTTGGCCACTTAAGGTTTCGCATCTCTCAAGCCCTGGTTGGCTACTGACTTGGCTTCGTTCACTCAACAATCATTGAATCCGGATGAATAAGGGTTATCTTTCTCTTTCTCGATCGAAAGAACCTTAATCGAATGGCCAAGCTAAGAAGAATCGAATCATCGCCCGGGGCATTAATTAAGGCTTTCTTTCCTAGATGGAGAGAATCCGCAAGTTGGAATAAGAGCATTGGGTAGGGGCCTATCTGCAGTTGTCGACTCTGAACGAATGGTTTTATATTAAGAAGAGGTGGTAACTATTATAAAGAATCAGATCCCTTCGTTACAGTTAGGAAAGCTAGTGCCATCCTCAAGTCTTCTGCCTGAACTCTTTTCTCTATTCCCCTTCGGATCACTTCAACTCCCTTTGTCTCGGGATCTACTCAATCAATGATCTTGAACCACAGCGAAATGCTTCCTTTCTGGCATGCCAAAGCAAGGTAAGCGATCTATTCTATCTATTCTATTTCCCAAAGTCGAATGCCAAAGCCTACTGAGCCAAAGCTTCATGCCCGACCTTGGATCTTGCAAACAGTAGGTAGACCAACTGAAGCAAGGACTAGGAAAGCAAAGACTAGCAGCGGATCTGGAACATCGGATCTTTTTCACTCTGACTACGTAACCTGTACTGTGCCTATGAACTCATCCTAAGCTAAGGCAAAAGAAAGCGGATTTTCCGACTATGATATTTATACCGGATTAAACCAATGAATTGGAACGAATAAACTCGACTGACTCTCGCCCATAGGCAGAAAAGCGGGTTGAAGGAGATCATCTTAGTATTCGAATTAAGGGAGGGTCTGCTAGGGTCGTCGTACCAACTATGAATAGAGAAAACTTTCCCCATTGTACTCACTTGCTGCCCAGGTCTTTCCATTCCTAATGTGGATGTTGTGGAATTATCTACTGGTTCTCGTCCACTTACCCTTGACCTCTAAAGGTCCTGCTTTTAAGGAAGAGCGGTTAACAAGTGCTTGAATTAGGGAGGATTTCTCGTATATTAGATATGGAATAAACACCCGATATAAAATTATGGTAAATCTTTAGAAAGAAGTAGGCATCGGCCTCACACAGGCAAGTCAAAGCCCTTAATTTAATGGGATTGGAGGTTCTAAGCCTCAATCAAAGAAGATGAAATTGCTTCGAAAGTCTCATGCCCATTTCCTTAAAGGAAGTAGTTCCATCTCTGAGCCTAGCTATGAAGTATCTCGCGGAATCCCTTTCTATCGACGAAGCCTGCCTTACATTGAATCTTATTTTCATTCTATTTATCTTTGACTGATGATCACCAGGTGAAAAACTACATTCATCATAGCTGTCTGAGAGGATGATAAGTCAAATCCTCAGCCGCTTTAGAAGAAGATGATCGGAAAGGCCAGGTCCGTCAACTTCCACTTTACCGTCAGTGGGATAAAAATTCTTTCAATAGACTGAGGCTTCAGTCAACCTGGAGTGATCTCTTTTCGAAGATAGGAAATAGCTTTTTTACATGCTTTTTCGTAGAACTACTTGACTTTTGCTCTCGAACATGATGAAGAGCTTCATGGTTGGCAAGTTAGGTATTTCCTTATATACGAAATTATCTGATCGATCTTTGAAGGACCAGATGGAACTTTATTACCTTCTTTCCTCGGGAGTGAGAAGTGAATCAGGGACTTGCCATGGATACGAGTGAAACGAAGGCACAGGCCATTGTTCTGTGTTCTGTATCAATTTCTTCGTTTTCTGACCCCTGATGATAGATCCTACGTTGATTGGCTTAAAGTGCCAAATAACGCATTCTATCAGACTCTGGCAGTTGAATTGGTGATCAGCCTATCAACTATGCTTTCTTATGCCTTTGGAGTGCCTAAAGAAAAGTGAACAAAGTGGCCCTTTGGTTTGGTAAGGGACACGAGTGAACAGATTCAAGGGAGAGTTGAAAGCGCTTACTAGTGAGCGAGGAGGGAAACCGGCCTCGCTCAGCGCGAAATTTCGTCTATATAGAATAGAAGTTCCACATCGTTGTGACTCCTATACAACAGTCCTATTAGAATCCGGTGTGGATGTCTTTGGTTGGGGTGAGGCATGAAAGGAGGATTTATGAGAAGCGGTTCTTTTTTAATTTGAGAGGGCTGGGCTAATTTACCAAGGCGAAGCCCACCGTCGCGAATACGACCTACGAGGAAGAACACCATGTTATAAGACCTTTCCAGATGGAGTCCAGCGAGTGTTCGCATTCTCCCTTGACTCGATCTTTAATTACTTGATTTGTCCGATGTTTCTCCTTAAGTCTAGTACTATATCGATATCGAAATAGATTCGTTTCCAAGGTAGATCGATGGGATTTCTTGCTTCCTTAACGCATTCCCTAAGGTGGAAGAAAAAACGTCACATCCTTCCCCGCCCTATCTCCGGAGACTAAGGCTTCAGAATCGATAAACGGGAATGTGTTACCTAAAAATGAGTAGTCGATCGCTGTTAGGATGAATAATAGAAAACGGGAAAGAGGGCGAAGGACAAGGCCAATTCGGAATAAAGACCTGACTCGGACAGCAGTCCATCTGATGCAAGTTCGGACACATCTTCTGAAATGGCATCCGACGAAAAGGCCAACTCAGAGGATTGGGCTGACTCAGAATCGTAAGGAGAGCCAATCAAAGACTCAGGCTGAAGAAAGGGAGTCGGCTGCTGGAAGGAAGGTTTCCTCATCTCGAGACGCCGCGTAAAGGAAGTCTTGTGGGAGTAAGAGGGCTTCGAGAACCCAATCGTGCTGTTGGAGAACACACTTACCAATTCTTCTCAAAAGCAAGAATCCAACTCTCTTTTCCCACGTTGGGATTCCCCTATTGGGCTTGCCTATCCTCGAAAATGAAGTGAAAATGCAAGCAAGAAAGGGACATCCTTTCTTTTTGCGATTTCTTTCAATACAACTTGAACAGCTTCCTCCATCCCCGGTGATGCTGGCAGAGGTAGACCCATAATCAGACCAGTGGATGGGACTCGGAGGAAAGGGCCTACTTCGAAGCAAGCTCATAAGATCGAGTAGAGTGGCCTGCAAGAAGCCAATCCGTCTCGAAGGGGGAAAATCCGTCCTCAATCGTAGGAAATGAAGCGGTCCAAAAACGAGATTTCTTTTGTCTCGCAAGTCAAAAAGAATTGGATTTTTTGACGGGTCGAAGCCCTCTCGCATAGTCTCCGTAACCTCTGGGACGAGGCAATTCTTTGTATACAAGTGGGAATCTTCTCTCAGTTCAACGAGGAATTCCTAGCGCAATATCCAGGCAAGTTCACCAGATGGCCCAGACAAGAGGGAGGGGATAACCTCGCGAGATATTACATTAATTAAGAAAGTTCGGAAGAAGACGCATAAGCAATGGGATCCGCAAAGGCATCAGTCCTACCATCCAAATGGTCAGAAGAGTCGTACACGGAAAGGAAATCAGCAGACTTGCTTCTTCTTGTTTACACCTACGCTTTCGGAAGCAAGCTCACGTAAGAGAGACCTGTACTTTCAGAGTGAGCCTCAAGGTAATCCACAAGCTCGCTTGAAAGCAAGGCAGAGGATAGGTCAGATGCAAGCCCACCAACAGAAGAGTTTGCTTGCTACGAGAAAAAAAGTCTCGGTGTTCAGACAATAGCTAGCTTCATTCGTTGGTACCTACACGTGCTTTGAACCCCAGCATGACAGGCTCGATGTGTCCTATTCCATAAAGAAAGCGAACTCCAGTTAGCGAACTCTTCTGACTACGTTACGGTATGGAAGAAGGCAGGAGAACGGAAAGCAAGAGTCAAAGTCTCTCTTACGGTAAGCAAGAAGAGCAGAACAAGCAAGACTGGTTTTGCCATACTCATGTTACAGGGAAGGAAGAGATGGAACAAGAAAGAATGTGATACCAAACAAGCAAAGAGAACAGATTGCTAAGCAAGTGTAGGTGTCACCGAAGCTAGGTAGAAGAATGTACTTCACACCAACTGAATCTCCTGTGAAGCATATTGACAGCGACTCTTTCGAAGCTAGGTAGAAGTGGAATGTGAAAGAGCTTGATATGAGCTGAGGAAAGGTTCTTGTCTTTCTACGCCTTTCTTTCTACTAAACGTTGTCCGGAGCAGTTCACAAACTGTCTACCATAAACGGATCTTTGACTGAAGCACTTGAACTAGCCAGCTAGCGTAGTTGCCTTCTTTAAAGAGAAATCGAATAGAAGGGCTAGGTAGAAGAACAGAACAAGTGTGACTAGAGCTAGCCTGACTCCAACTGTTAGGCAAAGGAGAAGGAATACCCGGTGAAGGGACAGGTAAGGAGATATGTTCACACTTCACACAGAAACCATCTTTCATAGGGGCTTTTAGTTCGAGATTCCGTTTGCGCGGATCTTCATTCAGTTCATAAGTAAGCCTGTCTCAAAAGCTGCCAACTTGTTGTGAAAGAGGCCCAAGGTTTGTTGTTCAAAAGTACTGTATTTCGCTTTCAAGTGAACTTGATCTCGCTTTCAAGCATGTCTGTGATCTCGCGTTCAGAGGTCTTCGGTCTCCCCCCCTTCTTTGGGATGCGCGTCTTTATCAATTATACGTTCAAAGGCATCCGGTGGACAATTCTTTTAGCGAAAAGTGCTTTACTTAAGAATCTAATGAATTCCCTACCTTTCTGCGAGGGAGACTCTTTTTGGAGAAGAAGGTGGCCGAGAACGATCACAAGCTGGAGGAGACTATGAAAGAGACCCAAGCTGAGAAGATGGAGTCTCATAATGAGCTTCGAGCCACGTAATTGGATCTTTCCTCATGCAGGAGCGGAACCGCCCTAGAACACAGTTCTGGAAGGAAGTCCCTCGGGGTGAAGTCACTTACTCGATACAACAACAATATACAACAATACCGGAACGAGGTCGCTGGGAAGGAAGTCAAATCGAGAACGGTGTCATTATTCGACAGTTCTTTTTAACTTGGTAGTAACCCGGGCAGTTCTTGAAGCAAAGCTCCTCGTATAATGAAGTCACTAATCAATGGTTGTTCTTGAAGTTTTTGATAAGCCAAGTCTAGCTCAGCAGTTCTCCTTGCAAGCACACTCTTCTGCGGGGGTGGCCCCTAGTGAGTTCACAGGTCTCTAGGTACATCTGGAGCAGGGGTTCCGAAGAGGGTAAGCCTCTCCCGTACAAAGAAGATATGCTGGAGAATCCTCCACAAAGGGAATTACATTGGCCTCTAACGCAAGTAAATAGTATTGATTGGGGCGCGGATGGAGAGGAAGGGGCTTTGCACCTTATCTAGAGATGGAGTGTAAGTGCCCTTTCCAGCAGTCTCTGTGGAAAGCAAGCGGGGGTAAGATGTCTAGTAGGAATGTTTACCCAGTGGGAGTTGCTGCAGTCTGGAATCTTTTTCTAAGGGCCTTTCAAAAAGCAGCAAGTTGCCTGCATTTTGAGTTCTAAGTGCTTTGCTTTGATAGCGGGCCATGCAAGGGACTAGTTTAACTAGTTTAAATAGTAATAGGCCACGTTCTAAGCGAATCAAGTAAATTTCCTCTTGGTATGAGTGTGTTTCTTGCTGTGTTTGAAGGCTGAAAGTGGGTTTCTCTTTCCCTTTGGTGGTGTAGTGAGTCCAGCGGCTTATTATTAGTAAAATAGGGTTCCAAACCTGCACAAAGAATTCCCTTCTTTCTGTGGCTCTCGAGTTCTGTTATATGTAGCGAAGGGACTCGCTTTCTAGACTCCCGAGCAGAACCTTTTCAAGAATTGGTTAGTTCATCTCTCCTTTCAGTTTGTAGTTCATAGATACCTTTTCGGTTGTGCTAAGTGAACCTTGTTAGCTTTCTCTGTCCAAGAAGCTGTTGCAAGGAAGTCTCCGTCCCAATGCTTTCTCTTTAGATAGGCCAGTAAAGTTTCCAAGGCAGGTTCGGGATAAACTTATAATCCAATAGATCAAACTTCTTTTCTAAGGAGAAGTTCTAAGCTAATCAAAGGCAGTGCGATTTCGGATCACTTGGCAGAACATCCGTTGCCTGCCTACGAACCCATGAGGACGGATTTCCCTGACGAAGAAGAATCAGCAGGCTGGAATATGTTTTTCGACGGTGCATCAAATCAGAAGGAAGGGTTGCGGAATAGGGGAAGTGGGGGTCGAGCCCCCTGGTACTCACATTCCCATTGCAGTGAAGCTGAAGTTCGACTGTTCGAATAACGTTGCTGTGTTACCCGACTGAAAGCGGCAGTTTATATAGGTATTGAAGAGCTGGATGTGTTTGGAGATTGGGAGATAGAAGACATATTTTAAGCACAAACCCCACTTCTTAGCCCGAGACCTACGGAAATAATACAATATTTCATGAGTAATCAAAATGTTATCTGAGATTAATCGCCCCGGAACAGAACAAATGCAGACTGGTGTGGAGAGATTCATTTTGGCATGAGACCCCCTTAATGGAGACGGGGCGATTGGTGATGATTTTTTTCTCTTCTCTTATTCTTATAGGCTAGGCTACATTACACAAGCTGATCGGCCGGAATTGGTTTATAGATTGGGGAGAATCAGTTAAGGGAATGAGCACTAGATGGGTCGCATTGGCTTGGGGATCGACTACTGCTGAAGAAAACACTGATTGGACCATAGAAAGAAGGTCATTAGAGATCAGGTCCCAGCAAGACTGGTAGAAAACCAGTTGAAAAAAATCTGGGCGGTCCCATACTAAAGACTGCCGATCGAACTTCCTCCAAAGTTACCTGAGCCAATAAGATAGCATTATCTTTATCGGAGACTCTGCCCAATAGTAATGATGGGAGGGAAAGAGGGTTATGCTGCAATTGAGGTTGGGCCATGAGTGACGAGAAGAAATCAACCGCAATGCTTTCTATATCCTTGGGATCCGTCTTCCACATTACCGTGGAATCCAACAGACGATCGATTCTATTTCGAGCCCGACGCCTAATGCCTAATAACTGTGGCATGGAAAAAGCGGGTATTGAGATCGCCTCCCCGCAACCAGTCCACTCTAGCCTTCTTAAATTTAAATAAATGCGTTTCCTGATTACGAAGGGTCTCATACACTTCAGCAAGTAGGGCTTTCTCCAGTTCCTTATGCCTCAGATTCAGATCCAGATCGTGATCGAGTCCTAGTTCCCACCGATGATCGTAAGCGTGACCCAAGCCCTCGGTGAGCGAGATCCATCCATATCCTATAGTCACCACACCCGAAGCATCTCGCCCAGCATATCCATTTCCAGGCCCGGTAAAGGCAAGGGCATCACCCCACCCATTCATTCCCTGACTGGGCCGAGAGAGATACGGCTAGCGAGGCTCTACGACAGAGCATTTCCATTATTTCAATTATAGAGCCAATCACACTGCTCTCTCTCTTTCCGGCCGGTATGTAGAATCGTCGGAGCGAGCAGAGCAGCGGAGCGAAGTGGGCTGTGTAATCATTGGAATTTTTTTTCTAGAATATATAAAGGTGGGTAAGTAAGGAGCTGAAAACAAGTCCTGCGGAGGGCCCCTCATTTTCAATGCAAGCTAGCTCTTACTTGTGTTTAGTGAGGTTTTTCTACCTAACATAGAGGTTAATATAGCCCTGGTTGTTCTTTCTTCCTTGGGCAGGCTTGCTTTTAAGTGCTAGGAGGGAGTGAATTAACACAGGGAAAGTAGTATAAGGACGAGGCGCTGACTCTGCCATCTCTTTCTTTCTGCTTCCAGAGGTGCTTAAATGGTCATTATCCGGGTGAAGGGATGGACTGGGGTGGGGTAGGTAGGGATTTTTGTTGCTTTCGTAGCGCTTGCTTTATTTGAACAGGCAATGATAATTGCTTGCTCCGTGTTTTTGGTTTTCCGGGGTAGGGCTCTTCTGCTGTTTTTGACTTTTGTTTTGGGGTTAGTATTTCACTCACAGGCTTTGGGTTCCTTGCGGCGCTGCCTCATGCTTGCGCTTGCTTGAATGCCAGTACGTTACATTACTCGAATAGGCGGTTGGCTGCTGCGCTACAGATCTCACCGGAAGGGTCTTTTCCTTTGCTTGCGGAAGTGACCCCGCTTACTATTCTATGACCCCTGGCCCGGCCTTTACTTGACTTGATAAGGCTCCTTCACATAGCCCAGCTACACTACCCCTACCTGTAAGATAGAAGTAGGGCACTTCACTCACCTCAGAATGAGTGAGATGATTACAGAAAAGTAGTGTAGTCCGCACTACCTATCTGTAATAAGTTCAGCTTAGAGTTGTTTGCTGACACACGCTACTATCACTCTGGTTGCCGCTTTCACTCGGATTCTCCTCGGGCGGATCAAGGCATATTGGCTTGGCTTGCGAAAGAACTGATAGTTGCTGGATGGTTGGTTGACAGGTGTCTGGCTAGCAAAGAACCCGGCTAAAACTAGTACAGTAGCGCCCTAGGCTATTTGATATAGTATAGCCGCGGAGACTACTTGCGTCAGGGTAAAGCCCCCTTTATGAGTAAGCCGCTTTAGAGATAGGAAAACGGCCTAGCTGCTTTATTGAGAGATTTCGGCAACATTGAGAATTCTTTAAAGAATTAGCTGCTATTTCAGTGGTTGAAGTGCCGGTCGGCATTGCCTAAGTAACGTCTGGCTCTGTTTGCGCGCTTCTCTCCATCCGTTGAGTCGGTGGAAGGCTACTTAACCTAGCCTTCAGAGAAGAAGAAAGTCAGAGAAGCCGGCGCACAAGATCCAATCTTTTTTGCAGTTCTTAGAGAAGTGAATTCCAAAACACCACAACTAAGCAAGCTAAAATAGCTTGCCTCACTTCCATGCATGCGATAGCTTGTCCCAACAAAAAATCGCCGCTTCTATCAATCAATGCACAAACATATGCTTGCTCCTACGTAACTAGAGCCCTGTAGGTCCAAAACACTCCTATATAGGGCTAGGTTTCAACACCATTCACTGGTAAGGCCCACATGCAGCATTCTCGACGGCGGCTATCCCGAGCTAGCCATCTATAGTTGTCAGCCTCCTTTACCCCACAACCCTCACCTGTGGGGTAAAGGAGGTCTAGCCAAGCAAGACAACAGGAAACCCATACAAGAACATGAGAACTTATAGAGTAGTGAGTCAGAATAGATGGGCGGAAGAGAAATCGTATCTCGGGGTTTGGTTAGAGTGCAGAGCGAATAGAAAGAACGATAGGAGTATTATTCTAAAAGTAGGTCTGGCGGGTAGGAATTCCTCCTTGGTTGAAGAGCCGGCGCGGCGTATTGGTTAAGTACCAAGAGTCGGGATCAGGTATCTGATACTGCTGACTCTCTGGGCATTGAAGCTAGTTCAATATGGTATTATACTATGGTATTGGGCATAAGGATCTGCTTTCTCCTACGATTCGACGGTCTTCTTAATAAGAAAAAGATTGAGACTACTACTGCGGAAGGGAGGGGCTTCTGTTATCTGCTGTCTTTGCTGGTGGACCCGGAAAGTGAAAGGTTGGCTCGCCCTTTAGTCCAGTCCTAGGATATTCAATTCAAGCAGCTTCCAGAGGGGCAGCTAACTCAATAGGGCTTTCTGCTACTAAAATGAAAGTCAAAGTTCTTATTCTTGTTCTGATATGGGATAGCCTACCCCTTCTTTTCACTGCTTCCTTTGCTGAAACCGAGTCTCGCTCTAAAGGGGTCTACTCTCTCCCAATTCTACTCGATCACAATGATAATCGAAAGTTTGAACTCCCTCTAATCTGGAACTGATTCAATGAATAAAGCTTAGGAACCTCCTCTAAAAGAAGTCGTAAATGGCCGATCTTTCACTCCTATCCTAGCCATCCATAAGCGAAGACTCTTTTAACCGAGTAAGCCCCTCCTCGTCTACTCCAGGTCCATCAATCAATCTCGTTCAACCCACCGCACAACGTTCCGTTGCTTGGTTGAATAGGGCTGCTACAGGAGATTGAAAAAGCGGTTCGGTTCAATATCAGTTACCCCCGTAGTCCCCCTCAGGCCAATCTTAACCGCAGGATGGACATCTAAGGTTTTTCTGCCTTTCTATCTCTACTTCCCATCCCAGCAAACGGAGAAAGGCCTCACAGAAGACAGTAGCTGCCCAAGATGTAAACATCACACGGAAGACTTACTGCATGAGTGTCATGATCCTCTTAGATTCTCTGAGCCGCACCTGGGGGGGTTCAGGCATTATGAGTGAAGCTCCACTAGTCTAGCTGGTCAAGTCTTTTGGTGAGAATACCTAGGACCCGGGTTCTCATCCCGCCTTTACGCGGGAATGGGATCTTATGCCAGGATCTGTGATTGAACGCAAAGATTCTCATAGAAGACGTGAGAAAGATAGGAATAAGAGAAGCATTAGGCTCTCCAACTCAACCGAAAATAGAAAGAGTCAGAGGGGCGCCATACAGCATTTTTGATTCCAATAGAGCTGGTAAAGGTGTCTGCCCTCCATTCATTCATTTTAGCTTTCTCATTAGCCAATTCACTAGCCGCTTGTAGATTCCTCAAGACAGATCCCACCATCCAATGAAGATTGTACTGGAAAACGAACATCAATTCTTCATGGAGTTTGATCAGCTTTTCCATCTCTGGAATAGGGG
>CAOJBJ011580604.1:0-11716 GCA_948291685.1 Euphorbia celastroides | reverse complement strand
AGACACAACTTTTTTCTGCAGTACTGCAGAGAATCCTTACCCCTTGTGGATCAGGATCCTCCTCAGTTCATTTAAAACTACAGAGTGAAATTCCCCACATCTCCACCTTCCATTTCAAAATAAAGGGACGAGATTTAACTTGCTTTTTTTGGTAAATATTACAGTTATGCCCTTGCAGACACATTTTTTTTTCTGCAGTACTGCAGAGAATCCTTACCCCTGGTGGAACAGGATCCTTTGCTGTTCATTTAGAATTGCAGAGTGAAGTTCCTCACATCTCCACCTTCCATTTCAAAATGAAGGGACATGATTTAACTTGCTTTTTTTTTGCAAAAATTACAGTTATTCCCTTGGAGACACAACTTTTTTCTGCAGTACTGCAGAGAATCGTTACCCCTGGTGGATCAGGATCCTCTGCAGTTCATTTAGAACTGCAGAGTGAAGTTCCCCACATCTCCACCTTCCATTTCAAAATGAAGGGACGGGATTTAACTTGCTTTTTTGGCAAAAATTACAGTAATGTCCTTGCAGACACAATTTTTTTTTGCAGTACTGCAGAGAATCCTTACTCCTGGTGGATCAGGATCCTCTGCAATTCATTTAAAACTGCAGAGTGAAGTTCCCCACATCTCCACCTAAATTACAAGAAAAAATCTCACAAAAACTTACAGCTTTATCAGTCATTAATAGAGAGAAAATTACAACACAGCGACCAAGTAGCCCATTAAGACTTACCAGTATCCCAAATTGTAAGCTTTACTCTCTTGTCATTTACTATTAGCTGCTTCATCTTAAAATCCACACCTGAATATTAACACAATGTATATCAAACAAATGACAAAATACTCAACTTTCCAACTACAACTAAGGCAGGGATTACACGTAAAAACCCCAGTCAAAAGCCATACAAGTTGTGTCATTCTTTTTTACAATTTCTTCTCAAAGCAGATCTAAAGCTTACATAACAGCAGAAAATTTCAAAATAACGCAAGCTGGTAAAATAAAAAAGTACCAATAGTGGGAGAAAGATCCTCTGCAGAAATGGAAATGAAACTGAGAAGAAGACTGCTTTTACCGACACCAGAATCACCGATCAACAAGATCTTGAACGAGAGATCTTACCCACTATTCCCTTGTCCAGAAGATGATCCCATTATAGCACCACAATATAAAGAGCAAAGCTCGCTCCTTTTTACAATTTTTTAAGAGAAATTCAAAATTAGACTCTCTAATCCTCTCTCAAAAGCACAGTGATGAAGAAATGTGTTGTTTTGGAATATAAAGAAAGAGAGAAAGTGCAATAGAAAAGCAGAATGAAAGAGGGAAAGACAATTACATAACTTTGGTTTTTTGAGAGGCAAGTTAAGGAAAACGGCTAACTTGGACCAACACCTGATACCGACGTTATTCTTTACTTCTTTGCTTGTGCCTACTTTTTTCTACTATCTTAACATTAAAAAAAGAAACACAGTTTTCCACTAAAATGTAAATATTTCAATGCAAAAAACCTCCCTTATATTATGTAACATTTAAGCTTTTCGAAAATGGACGGTAGCATCCACAATGTATTTATCATTTTTAAACGAATGGATGTTTGATTGCTTAATTGATAGCTGATGGGCGAAAAGCAACAAGACCAATATTTAGTCTCACTATCATCAATGTGAGACTAAGGATTTTAATATTATTATTTATTACTAATCAAAATATCTAAACCGGGCATCATTTCAAATCCAATCGACACGCCAAATAATAAATTCCGGCACAATGTTATTTCAAAAACGGGTCTTGAATCATTTTTAATTGGAAAATACTAATACCGACAAAATGTTGCTAAAATGACATTGAATAAAAAGCTAAAAAACATTTGTTGTAAATACAGTTTAGTAACCATATATGGCAGAATGTCTCTTTCTTAGAAATCCAAGAGGGAAGCCTTTAACCCATACATGGTGATAACATTTGATTAAGTGATTTGTTAATATAGCATCATAATTATGAATCTATGATCCTTTCTAACTTTGGATTGCGGTCCCAAAATTACGAGTCATATGTCAAAACATGTTAGATTCTTTTTAGGTCAAACGCGTTTAGACATCCTAAATTTGTTCTTAATAACTTATCGCCTACCTAAACTTGGAAAAAGCTGGCAGTTAGCCTCTTGAACTTACGAAAATGCACCGATTTGCTCCTTGACCGCGACATGTTGACTTCTTATTCGCTTGAATTTTCAAAAATTTCATTTTTTTTTCTATCAAATCATAAGTTGACATGCGGAATTTCATAGAATTAGAATTTTTGAAGGGACAAAAGTTCGATATCTGGTCATACTCGTCTAAATTGAGATGTTGACTCATGAATTAGTGTTGAGAAATCTAAGATTAATCTGGGATTACTAATTCAACTAAAATTGATCACAATTTGCAGCCAACCTATACGAAACATGAGCCTAAAATGAAACTAAAATGTAAGAAAATACAAATGAAACTCAAATGAAGTTGTGGCTGAATTTAGTTTGATAAAGTTGGATCCGGATACAAAGCAGAAGTCTTGTTTTTCAGGTATTGGATCAATGCAATCGCTCTGTGTTATATTTCAAAGGATCACTGGATAATGATTTGCTATGCTATCCTGAGATGGAAGACAATACAAAGCCAAGGCATCGCATTATGACATCTTAGAGCAGGTATAATTGAATGGAACCAAACTAAATGCAACCCACCTAAATGAAAAATAAGTAAAAAAAAAAACAGAGCTTAAGTATTTACTAACTGTGCTCTACTTTTCCCTGTTTCAGGTTCCTAGCACATAAATTGATAAATACTCCTACACTCTTCTCACATTGGAGCCACTCCTGGTTACATACATAACTCATCGATCCGGCACTTTTTGTTTTCTGCCACTCAAATACCTATGTAGTTCCCTTGTATATATATCCACTATGAAAAGCAAAGCATGAAATACATTAACATTAACACAAAGCAACTTGTAGCAAAATGCTGCCTCGGACTTTTACTTGCTAGAATCTCAGTGTAATCACTCGATTGAGATCTTCTGAAACAAATTCAAACGTCTACGCTGAAAAACAGTGCTCAATCATGACATATTTGGACGAGATTACTTACTAGAGAATCAAATACATTTACTAATGACATAAAGCTCGCAAATGGTACAAGAAACCGAAACCGTTTTCAACTGGTAACAACATTGTTGGGAAACACCTTTTTGATGAACTCCAAGAAGCGCTTGGAGTAAAACGTGGGATCCACAGCGGAGATGGACAGCGAATCGAACTGAAGAGATTTGTAAGCGTGTTCTATCTTCTTACTGATGTTATACTCTTGCAGTATATCGATTATACCTACATAGAGAACAACATCATAGGCTTCATGGAATGTCTGTTTCTCCTCTTTGCCTGGAATCTGCTCTGCCCTTGCTGGCATGTTCACTCCTAGCTGAATCTGAACCCTGAAACAAAAACTGATGCTAATGCCCAAAAACTGTCACATTGCCAAGACACTGTCGCAAATATACCAGAAAACTGTTGCCAACTCGGGAATTGCCTAGTTTTGGGATGGAAAACTTCTAGGCCATTCTAAACCAACTTAAGATAGATTTCATTAGCCATTAAATCATATAGATGTTTAGTTGATATTAATCTTAGCCATTGGTTAAGGAGATGGATATGCCTATATAAAGGCAAGTCACAATTAAATTGTTTAAAAACAAGAAATTTTGACTTCACTTTTTATAGAAATTCGACTAAATGAGATTTTAGGTGTACCTTGCTGTACCGGGGAGAAGGAGATCAACTTCCTCATCGCCAGCAGCTCGCAATCGGCTGCCCCTGATGTGAGGGCCCACAACTACACTGTTATCACCCGTTCCCCGAGTCACCAACACAAGACCTTGTGGATAGTTCTCATCTTCTATAGTATCTGTCGGTAATATATTGCGAACAAAAAAATTTTGGTATCAAAATATGTTATGCGAATGCCTAACAAGGCTCCCTCACAAGCAGGCCAGTGGGGGTCGGGTGTTCACAACCTTATCCCTGTGATAACAGAGAGGCTGTTTTCTAGTTGACCCAGAAGTGAAGTTGCAGCAAGTACTTAAACGGTTCAGTGGGTCATTTCGCTTACAGAAAATTCAAGCTCAATATCTTTAGTTTTGTTTCAGGTTTAGGCTCTATTGTTTTCAACTTATTTTCCATTTAGTTCATTTCAATTCAGTACTTGTTCAAAAAGTTTCAGTTTCAGTTTGGTTTAGTTCAATTCAGCTCCGTTCCATTCAATTCAGCTCCATTCCATTCAATTCAGCTCAGTTCCACCGCTATCCATTCAGTTGAAAAGAACATAGCCTTAATCATACTTGGAAAAAGGAAAAATAAATGCAACTCACACCAAACAAGGGAATAAGCTCAATATGGCCAATGACTAAATGTATATAATTGTAGAGACCTACCTTCCTCTGCTAACACTCCTAGTACTTCAGTCAGCATGTTTTGTTGAGTTCTTAGGTGTTGAGGGGCACGGTAATGTACACCCAACAAAAGGCTGTAGTCCATTATATGTTGTGCTTCCAAAAATTTGCTGTCTATCTCAATCTGGCTGCAATAAGACGTATATGGAACAGGAAAACAAAAATTTCACAAAATAACATTATAAATCCATCTCCAACACAGTTTCCGAAGCTTGAAAAACTGGAAATACAAGTTCTAGTCACTTACTTTAACAGGGATTCCCTCCAGGAAGGTTGTAAATAGAAACAGTAGTTCAGATCTAAATCTTTCAATGTTGTGTTCTCATCAATTTCAATTTTGTCTGTGGACCGACCAAGAGATGAACCTTTCAAATCGAACCTTCGATGAATCCTCAGCTCTGTGCAGAACATATTTCCCATCACCACAAACCAAAACTGTGCAATGCACAAAATGTTTCAAAGAGTTTAGTTTGGACTTATATACATCTGCAGATCTGAGCATTATATGTACTCATTTTGTTGATTACCTTTTGACCACTAGAAGGTTTGATCCTGTGGAGACCAAAAAATTTTGTTATGAGAGTGTTTTCATATGTTCTCACATGGTAATGATAGTCTGGAAGCATTTTCAGGAGTACCTACAGAAAATTTGGGATGTAAGTACCAAAACGTCTCGTTTGCCTCCTATGAAATTACAAAAAAGACTCGGAAGTTTTGTGTGAAAAAAGCAGACCTTGACTTCAGATTTTCTGAGTGTCTTAATCATGAAGCGATCATCTTGAGACAGGAAAAAGATGCTTCCACTTTTTCCAGGAGAGGAAAGTTCCCTAAGAGCGTCATTTCCACAAATGGACATCATATAATCAGCTGCATCAATCTTGAACATCTCCCTCAGATTCCTACAGCTCGAATCATAATCCAAGATCAATAATGACTACGTATATGAAGAAACTTAGAAACATAGGAAATGAAGAATCATGGAAATCAATGTAATTGAATGTCAAAATAGCTCAAATATTGAAGTGTTGGAGATGGTAAAATTGCATTGATCTTAAATTTAAGCCTAGTATACACATCCACCAAAATCACGTTTCAAATGTTTTTATAATTTTTAGGCCAACAAACAAACCTGAAAACCATGGGGCAGTAATCTTTCCACTTAAAGTCTTCTGATTGGTGAGGTGGTGTCAGCTGTGACCCATCTTTGGGAAAATTCATCCAGAAGCTTGCTTTTGGACCAAAATCTGATGCTCGGACTTCACGCCTCTGAACAGGTGTAATTTTTCCAACAGTGTACCTGATCACAATTTATTGCCTTTATTCCCTTTTTTCACAGCGTGATTGGATAATATAATCCCACAGAAAATGAACAATACCTGATTCCAAGTTGCAAGCTAAGCATCAAATCATAACTCCTGTGCCCTTTTATGATTGTTTCACCAGGCCGTTTCACCTCTTTAGCAAGTTTCTTCTGCCTTCGTTTAGCTCTTCTAGACATCGACAAGAAGCTATCATTTAAAACAAGTTCACTAATTAAAACACCTTGCATATATTCACGCTCCAATATCGGGGGTAGATTCGCTTCATATTCTCTCTCCGCGACATCAAAGTTAGGCTCTAGTGACGAATCATGCCCAATCACCTTTTCAATAGACACTTCAAGGCTCCAACGCCTTTCCAAAGACACATTCTTGTTTCGGGACTGCTCACCAACTTTTCCATTCATCATCTCCACTGTTGATGCATGATGGATCGAGTGGTTCTGCTTTCTCATATCAGGAAGTACCCCTATTCTCCTAAGAGCATTTAGGTACCTATCCTGAACTGCCGGATACCGACTCCCTCTAGGATAAAAAGACCCTTTTCCATCCTTCAAACCATGTGACCAAGTGCCCACATAAGATCCCCCATCGCTCCACATATAAACCCCAAACCCGTGCATCATACCATTTAGCCAATTTCCCTCATACGAGTCGCCGTTTATCCACGTCAGCGTCCCTTTACCCGTCATTTTCCCCCCTTTCATATTCCCGAGATAAACATTCCCATTGGACCAAGTGTACTTGCCTGGTCCTTCGGGTACCCCTTGAATCCAAGAGCCCTCAAAAACATCTCCATTAGGGTACACTTGGTACCCCAACCCGTGCTTGACATTCAACCGCCATCTTCCCTTATAGGTCAAATTATTTGGACTGATATAGGTGCCTGCACCGTGCATATAGCCACCGGAAATTTCACCTTCATAAAAGGCTCCTGAAGGAAACTGAATTTTTCCATTTCCATGTCTCATCCCCCGTCTCCACTCACCCTCATATATGCAACCATCTGACCATACATACTTTCCATTTCCTTCAGGCACATTACCGAGCAATGAACCCAAATATGTTTCCCCATTAAGAAGAGCAAGCTCCCCTGTTCTGAAGGATGGGACTTCTGAAGAAGTATGGGTGGTTTCACCATTGGTTGAGAGAGATGAGTTGTCTCGGTCAAGGATAGAGGAGACATCAACAGATTTTGTTCTGTCTGAAGAGTTTAGGGTCCTTTGGAAGTTATCAGCAATGGCCACAGGACCAGACATGCATAATGCCCAAAAGGAAACTATTCCTCAAAGAATTAGATGGAACCTATGTTTCTAATTGACAACGGGACAGTCTAAACTCCAGAAAAAGATCTCATAGTGAGGTTCGGAATGTATATTTACTTGTCCCTGTCCTTTGATCTACACAAACAGAGGATGAAAAGATGTTGATGGTTACAAACAGAAAATGAAATTCTACAAGCATAACTTCAATACCGCAAATGAAAGAAACAACCATACTTTTCGAAAACACGCAAAACATCGCATACATCATAATCAAGAAGAAGAACAGAAAGGTACAAACAATAATACAAACTCAAAAAAAAAAAAAAAGCTTCTCAGCATCCCTAATCTGTCATTCTTTCTCAACGCAGAAAAATTTAACTGAAAAGATCCACATATATGATCAATCTTGAGGAATATGACACTAGTCAAGTTTTCATATAAAGCCTCAAGTATCAATATATCAAGCAAACTAACCATTATACACATTCCAATCCTCACCCCAAACACATTAGAAACCAAATTTCATAACGTTTTACCTCAATTTCAAATCAAAAAAACGGTTTCCCTTTTTCGACAAAGAGGGATCCCAACAAAATTTGAACTAATCATACAACTCCGAACGCAGTTAAAGAAGAATATAAAAAGAAGAAAAGAAACAGAATACCTTCAAAAGAACCAAAATTTAGGCGAGGGTAGCAGGTATTAGGCGCTGAGAATTGCAGCAGAGCCAAAAGTTGAAATTCTCAACCTTATAAAAAAAATCGTCAGCTTTTTTAGCTCATCTTTTCCATAAAAAAACTTTTCGAAGATGAAATCAATCTTTTTGATGTTGACGATTACAGATTCAAATCCCAAACTGAAAAGCTAAAGACCTTTCTCCTCCTCTCACTCTAGCTATTCAAATCAAGCATTCATAAAAAATGATTTTTTTCACCCTTTTTATATAAGCCGCTGAAGTGAAAAGACCGTTGTGCCCCCAAGTTGGGTCAATTTTATGCTATTATACAAATAGTTAATGCCATGGTGGTAATAATTAGTGAACCTTGTCTTAAGTGCTTAGTTAATTATGTAAATGACATTAGATTTACTAAAATGTCAAGTATAATACTAATCCTCTTGTTTTATGATCACGACTTGCCATTTCTAAATTTTTGTGTGGGGTTGGTTTTGAGTGTTTGACTTGGAGTTGTGTTGCGCTGGATTGCGACTTTGGCCCCCACTTTTTTTAAAAAAATTTAATTAATTAACTGTTAATATAATGATTAATAAAAATCTAAAAGCTACTTATTTGAATTTTGTCTACTTCTTCCTCTTATTTAATTTGTAATAACTCATGATGATGATGTTATTTGGTTTTATGTATAACCTACTCAACTAATAGTTTGATATTAATTTTTAAGATAACTATTAAGGGTGGGTTTGGGCACAATTTCTTTAAATTACATTAAGAGTTTAAAGACTTCTATTTTTTTGGTACAAACTAATTTAATTGTACTTATATTAAATATAAATAAAGTTTCTTACTTTATTTCGAATGTAATTCAAACTTGAAATTTCTAAATATTACACATTCAGTCACTATATTTAAAATAACTGACATATAGTCATTACCGAGTGTTGAAAAAGTGACCTTTAAAAACTAAAAAAAAAAGTTATAGACTGTTGAGACAAACAAAATATGTTTAAGACTTTAATTGATTTACCATCCATTTTGTTAGTACTTAAATATTCTGCAAGTAAAACACACCAAAAGAGGGGAAAACCATAAATAATTTTTTATCTTCATCGTAATAGAATTGATATTTTCACCTCGCGTTTCACTTATTGTTAGATTAGTTTTCATTAAGAATGTAGTTGATATTGAATTAGATGACTCCACTCATGAATTTAGTTTATTTAAATATACAATTCATAGGGCATTATATAAAATGTTCATGTGTCGGGCGGTCGGTTTGGTGATTAATTTATTCATATTATCTTTCGTAATTAAACTAAAAGACGGTGTTTCGATTAGGATAATCATGTGATTAATGATTAATAATCGATCATGGATAGTACTGAAACAAGGAGAGATTATCAAATTGTTACTGTCAAAAGATTTAATGTGCTTTTCTATATTGTTTTATGACCAATCTCCTTGTGCATATTTAATACATACTTGAAGCTTTAAAAATATATCTCTCTAATAAAGCAACTTAGTGCTCTGGTATTTAACTATTGAGGGGAATTCCTTGGTTTTATTGTATGGTTATTTTGATCTCTTATATCTTCATAGTGAAAACATACAACTTGAAAATCTGATAGTATGGATGATTGAATAAAAGAATTAACGAAACCAGTAAATCGTAGATCAACATTATATAATAAAGATATCGAAGATTTTCATAAAATATTGATTGAATGTTCACTTTAGTACTCCAACTTGTCCAAAAAATTTGTTCTAGTACCCAAACTCTTAAAATGACTTCATAGGTACTCAAACTTTAAAAAAAATGCACCATTTTACTACCTCACTGTCACGTGTCAACTTCTGGTTGGCGATTCAAAAGTCAAAGGACTTTTTTGAAAAGTCAAAATCATAAATTGTTGACACGTGGCACTGAGGTTGTAAAATGGTACACTTTTTGAAAGTTGAGATATCTACGAAGTTATTTTTTGAAAGTTTGAGTACTTACAGGGATATTTTAAGAGTTTAAGTACCGGAACGAATTTTCTAAACAAGTTGAAGTACCAAAATGAACATTCAGCCTAAAATATTCAGATTATTCATAGTGCGCTTAAGAATATGTTTAATTCACATTATTTGTTGTGGAGGCTGCATAAGTTTGTAAAAACATTTCTATTTTCATTGATATTAGAGCTTTTTGTTAGAAAAAACTATTCACTTTTAATAAACTCAATCATTTATAAATATTATTTGATTTTATAAAGATAAAAGAAAAAGCATAAAAATATGTTAATTTTAAACTTTAATACATTTCAAATAATTTTTCATTCAAAACACCAAGTTCCTCCTTTTCCTTGCATGGTCTCCTCTCTTCTAATTAATGATGTCATCACTCATCACAATTTTTTTGAATTTTCTTAGCTTATTTTACAATTATGTCAAAAACCGTTAATTTTTTAATTTTCTGTTTTAGAATTTTTTGTTCGTCTCATTTTTATCTTCGAAATGTCATCCATTGTCATATACTTTTAAAGATTTTTTTTTTTTTCAATTTCTCACTATCTGGTAGGAAACTAGTAGAAATCTGGTAAGGAGCCAACGAACGAAACTGTGAATTCATAAAAACCAAATTACTTCCTATCAGGTAGATACATGTAACTACCAGATGCTTAAAAAACGAAACTGTGAATTCATAAACCTTCTAACTTCCTACTAGGTAACTACCAGATAAAAAAGCGAAATTGCGAATTCATAAACCCAGTAATTTCCTACCTGGTAGCCACTACATAATTACCAGATAATGAAAAAAAACGAAACTACATAATTAAACACAAATTTGATAAACACATCACTGTATTCAATTGTTATAATTCGGAAACGAAATTTCAAAGCTCTAAATCAAACAATGATTTATGAATCTAATCAAAGTCTACACAAATTCAAAGTTCGATGGATTTGAAAAGCAAAACTGCAACAGCTTATCATTCAGGCATTTCATCAAACACCTTGTGTGCAACTCTTTTGATCCAATAAACTTGAAATCTCCAGTCCAAAATCCGACGCAATCCAATCTAATCCAAGAATTTGATACATTCTAAAGCAACTAAGAACAAAAACAACACATAATCAGGTAAACAAAATCAACAATTGAAGTCAAAAACCAAAAATCAAACGAAATAGCAAATCAAAAGCTAAACAAAATCGAAATCGTGAATCGATTTCTCAATCTCACACAAAGCTAAATCAACAGTTGAAATCAAAAACCAAAAAATCAAACGAAATTGCAAATCAAAAGCTAAACAAAATCGAAATCGTAAATTGATTTCTCAATCCTGCATAAAAAGAAAATGAATTCGAAGAAGAAGAAGAAGATCGTTACCTGAAGAGGAAGGGGAAGACGAAGAGGACCTTGAAGAAGAAGAAGACGGGCATAGAAGAGAAAGCGACGAGCAGAGAAAAGAAAACCCGAATTTTTTTTGAAATATTAGAGTTTAGTTAGGATTTGTTAAAAATATAATTAAAAGGTAATGTAATAATTAAGTTTCAAAACAGTATATTAATACTTATTTACTAAGATAAAAAGTCTCGGCCAACTCTTCAAAACCCGTTCAAACAAATTATGCACTTTAGACTTATAATAGCCTTTCTATTACATTATCGGACAAAGAAATTTTTAAAGCCGTCAAGGGTAACAATTATGTATTCGGAAATAGTTATATTTTGTACAAAAAATAATTAACTAAAAATGAACTTTAGATTTGATTTGAAAATTGAAATATAATAATATAGTGGTAGGTGTTAGGAGCCTGGGATTCTTTTTTCTGCCACTAGACTACAAAAACGTGTTATCATATTAGCTGTCCAGAGGGCTGTGTTCCGAATTTTTTATTTTATTCTTCCTGGTAAATAATGTTGTATTCTATAATTAGTTAGCTATTGATACATTTATCTACAATTATAAATATTCAATCTACACTAACAAT
>CAOJBJ011580181.1:0-11150 GCA_948291685.1 Euphorbia celastroides | reverse complement strand
TGAAGATGGTGAAGATGATGAGGAGTAGGAGAAGATGGCTTGATTTGTTGTTTGGAAAGTAATTCTACTTTGATTTCAGTTCTCATATTTGTTTTCTTAACAGAGATCACAATTAGAAGATGCAATATATGGCATTACATGCAAAAATTAAGGTCTAACTTTTTTTTTTAAATTTCAAGTGTCTATAATACTAATGTCTATTATACGTCAACTAAAAATTATCAGATCCAATTATCTTTGAAAAAATTGAATGCAAGGTTGTAATGGCAAGGCTGTCACAAAATAAGTAAAAGTCAGCCATAATCCTAAGGCGTCTTTTTCGGCCAAATTTCAAACCCTAAACTTTTCTTGTCATCTTCGTCCAAACATGGAAGCAATTCTCTGTCGTATCCCGCTCGTTTCTCCGGATTAGAAAGAGTTTCGTAAGCTTCTTGAATCCTCATATACTCGAAGCCTCTATTCTCCTTCTGGCCTATTCCGGTGACGCCGGGATGTAAAACTCTCGCCAGTTTCCGGTAAGCGGATTTGATTTCGCCGAAAGAGGTTATGTTAATTATTGCTTGAATTGTTCATGGGTTATTGGAGGGGACTGGGGTTTAGGTTGAAGTTTTAGTTTTAGTTTTCGCCGGAAAAGTTTGTCTGCCAGAGTTCGTCGATTCGTCTGGAAAAAGGCCGGATTGATAATGGCTTTTAGTAAGATGGTATATCTGATAAGTAAATTTTAATAGGGACTTAAATGAATTATTTTAGGGACTTTTCTGAAACTTTTCCATTTATGCCCCTGCTTTTGGTCAACTCACGCCCCTCAAAAGTTAACTTTGTCCAGCTCAGCAGCCACGTCAAAAAAAGGCACCGGAGAAGCGTTTTGGACAAGTTTGGGGTTATTAAAGGTTCACTTCAAAGTTTGGGGTCAAGAAAGGAAAAAAGTGACAAGTTAGGAGATATTAAAGAGCATTCGGCCAAAAGAAAATGACTAATTAAATTATCTGAACTTCTTTTATTATTGTGAAAGTTATGGACAATTGTTGTAGCTCCACTTGAAAGTCTATTAAAAACAGTCTCTTTGTTATTGCACGAGCAAGTTGTGTATGCCAAATTCCCCTCATCCTACTTATGTGGGAGCCTTCTTATACATTGGGGTAATGTGCTTGTTGTTTGTTGATAACTTGTTATTTTTGTGCCGATATGGGCATGCAATTCTCACATCGGTTATTCATTGCTTGATCTAATTAGTGTATTATACCTATGAAAAAAAAATCCAATTGAAATAGCTGTGTTGGGTCACTTTTTTTTTGGAAAAAAGGAGAATTTTTTTATGAAGGAAATTCTAAATCTTGTATGTCACTCTAGCAACAAAAATACGATAAAATTGACCCAAATGGGAACTCGTAGTAGGTAGACTTATTGATTAATCGTGTAAAATGTAATCTTTTCACAAGATTGGATGTCCACATCAAAATAATACTACTTTTATCAAATAATATTTTATGGCCAATTCAATATATCGTGAATTAAGATTATTTTATGATTGCAATTTCTGGCATGCAAGCTAGAATTAACACACACAACACACATACATATACACTACAAATGAAATGATAGGTTTATAAACAACCCTGAGTAAAGGGCCATCCTTTTTATTGACATGGTGATCACACGAAAAAAGCGACAAAGGAAAGCCTAGCTCCACCCAAAGACAAGGAGGAGAACCAGCAACAACCCTCTATAACGTAAATAAATGTTGGAGTATTGCCAATACTGAAATTTAAGTCAAACTCTATATTCGGACACAGGGCCGGCCCTGAGGGTAGGCCAGAGGTACGACGGTCTAGGCCCCCGACTAAAAGGGGCCCAAAATTTTTTTATATACATATATGTGTATATATGTATATATTATATTTCGAAATTATGATATGATATAGTTCATTTTTGTTGGTTTAAAATTAAATAAATTACTTTCAAGGGCGCACGTGTATTATTTCGCCTAAGGTCCTTGAAATACAAGGACCGGCCCTAGGCGGACAATGACATATTAAAGGAAAAAGACAAATGAAGAGAATTCACTCTACAAGGATGCATCCGCACCAGATGAGCTGGAAGCACTTTGGCACAAACCCCGTGGTGTATTTAAAGAAAGCCGAAGTCTAGAAGGAAGCTGTTTGACAGAAGTCAAAAGAAGACAAGATAGCTAGGAGAACACTGACAAAAAGCTACCAACTTTTTAGTCTCCATCTAATGGGCAAGGTATGTGGAAAGCACAGACTCCAACAACTACAATGCAGACCAAAATCGGACAAATATTTTGATCGCTGTCAAACTGAAGCTGGTGCACGAAACCCGATGCAGGCAAACGGACATTTATTACGTCTAATGGAAAGATTAATGGCTACAAAGGCTCCAGATTGAACTTATTCAACGATTAAGATCAAGTCATCAACAACAGTAGCATTTATTGAGTCTCAACTTAAGACTTATTTTGATCTCTTACGCTATATTCAAACCCTTAGGCAATCAGTTATCCATTAAAGAACAAAAATTAGATTATATGTATTCTAGGATTTCAAAAGAACACCTGTTGTAACCTTTCAATATTCTGTGGGGAGTTTGAAAGAAAGGGATTAGCTTTATAACTGATGAAAGTTGAGAGTGTGAGATGACGATTTTTAAAGGACTCAGCTAGCGCTTGAAGTCTAGTAGTGTATATCTTGCACAAAAGGACTCGGCTAGGCTTAGTGAGAAGACCAATAGTATATCTTGCTACGAGAGGACTCAGATAAAGCTTGCAAGACCAGTAGTATATCCTACTTAAGGAGACGGGTCTCCGAAGATAACTTTGTACTTGGCTTGATTTATTCCTGTGAAATAAATCATATAGTGGATCAAAGCCCAATAGGAGTTTTGGAGGCTACAGTAGGGGAAGCTGAAATAGTATACAAATCGCCTTGCATTATTTCATTGTCTCTTTATAGTTGCAATTTTTACCTAAAATGTCTACTTGTTGATCAGCTGATAATAAAAGATTTTAAACTTTCATTATCCAACTATCTTTTAATTTGCTCGAAAAAGGGTAATTCACCCAGGAACCAACAACTAGTATCAGAGCAGGTGCTCACTCAAAAAGATCTAACCCTCTTATGCTAAAGATCCACCCAACTTCAAAATTTACAGATGGCTTATCCCAATTCCCAACTCCTTCTTGAGAGGATGTCTATTACAAGACCTCCTCTTTTCACCGATAAACATTATACATTTTGGAAAAACCGGATGAAAATTTTTATTCAAGCTCAAAGCATGTATGCTTGGATGAGAAAAGATCTGTTGTTCCCAATTTAGTATCCCCTTCCATGTACTCCATTCAATTTTTAACATGTGGCAGACACGTAGGAAAGAGGAGAGAAAAACGGCAATATAACTTGGAGAGAGAGGAGAACATAGACCACATGTCAAACATTTAATGGAGGGACATGGAAGGGGACACCAAGTTGAGGACAACAAATTTTTTTTCATGCTTGGATAGCAATTGAGGAAAAGGACCCCACATCTCAATTAATAGAAGCTCCTTATGGCATTATAATGCCAAAGCCAACATCCCAACGGGGATGATAATGAATTGAGAAGAATGAAGGAGAATGCCCAAGCTATTGGTAGAGATTGCATTACACACTACAAAATGAGACTAGGGAAGTTATATTAAGGGAATTAGGTGGAGCATTTTCGCCATGTTTACAAGTTAGATCGAAACTTTTGTATGTAAAGAGTGAAATTTGTCATTTATTTATTTTTTTTTTTTTTGAATAATACATTTGTCATTTCATGATAACTTAAAAACGGTTTTGATACATTAAGCCTTCAAAGAATTCAATCATCATATCATTATGTTTATTTAGAAGATTTGATAACTATTTCCCTTATTTTGAATGGAAGGAAATGAATGATTAACAGCTCAGTATCTTTGTCTGAATTCAAGGATTCAATTCACATTATCCATATCAACTCTGCAAATTTATATTCGAAAATTGGTTTACAATTATATGCAAACGCGTTTTCTTGGATATTTCATGTTGACATCAATAAAGGCACTCTCAAAATCGATAATGGATGAAAATATGTGACTCATAATTATTGAAGGATATGTTATGCCACCACCAAAGTGCTTCTAAGTGCAAATGCATATATATAAACATCAAACATGCACAACGCATCTTACCTTTATTTTATTTATATTTATCATCACAAAGTAAATATAGTTTTCACATACATTACACGAAACCCAAATTAACATTATCAAATGCGTGTCAATTTCTGCTACGTAAGAATAAGAATGTTTATTTGTCTACTTCATAATTCATTATGACAAAACTCACCAAAATATTTTTTATCAATAAATTCACCAAAACTTTTAACAAAATTAATTTGGGGAAATTACACTTTTGTGCTGAAAATTTAATATTATTTTCACTCAAAGTTTTGCACCCTGACTTATTTTGCAAATAGGAATCAAAATACCAAGAATATAGCTTTCATTTCAAAAAATGTACATCTCTTCCTTATGATACAAAACTACGATTTTCAGTAGTTTTGTCTAACATAAATCTCACCATTTTCATTTTCATCTTCATATTCGTATTCCTCTTCATTTTGATTTTCGATCCAATTTTCAGCTTGATCTTCATCACTATTTTGAGATTCGTCATCATCTTGAAATTCAATTCGTAGATAGATCATGAAAATTAATTGAAGTGTTAACCTCCAAAACAAATTTATTTCCAAATTTTTGTAATGTGTTGTTGACGTATTCATACGGAAGGATCATGGTAATTATTTGGGAGAAGAAAGAAATAATATCAAGTATGTGAAGTAACTGGTAGATGCCTAGTAATTAAGATATGCGGTTCTATTAGATTATTAATACAACAACAATAAACTAGTGATTTTAAGTCTTAAAAGTGAAAAAAGCATTATAAAATAATAGCATATATAATGTAAAATTCTATCTTTTAAGTAGCTGGCAAAGACTGTAGGAGAAAAAGTGGAACGTATGTACAAACCTAAAAGTAATAAATTGTTACATTATACGACGTGCATAAATGAAAAATAATTAGTTCCAGAAACCTTACATATGTAGCAAGAATGCAATACTTTCTGCTTTCGGTTGGGACCTCTCACAGTATATTTACGCGAGGGTTTACTTGTTATAAAACATTAAGATTGATTATAATATGAAGTATATGCTCACTACATCAATAAATGAAAGGGTAAATTTTACAAATAACCATCGTGGTTGCACTATTCCTCAAAGAGGCCGTTGTAGAAATTTTTTTAAGAAATAGAATTTAAACTATGATTTCAATTTCGCAAAAGAAAGATTTTATATTTTTCATCAAAAATAACAATCATATAAAAATTATTTTGCTTAATTTTTCACTTTTATGATTAGATCATATTAGCAATCATTATACATCAAAACATAAGTAAATTTTTCGAGATTTTTATTTAATTGTGCTGTTTCCAAAGTGAACATGATACTTTAATTAGAAAAATGATACGGATGGGTGATGGTTTTGACCTTAAACCAATAAAGAGATATTCACAAGCTAAACTTGCTGGAAAACAGAGTATTTCTAAAAGGATTCTCAAGCCGCACTTGAAAGTTATGAAACCGGATAAATAAAAAAAATTCTCTGAAAGTTCATTTATATTTGATTGATAAAAGTTACCTTGCAAAGAAAAGGTTTGGGTTTTTATATCCAAACAAATGAATGCTAAAATTAATTACAAAATGATAATAAAAATGGTAACAAATAAATCCCCATTTTTAAGGCATCAAATCTGGAATTTGATCTTCCTTAATTTAAGCATGAAAAGGTGGGATTTGATCTCCTTAAATGTAGGATCCAACAACTTGCTACCGGTCTGACAGGTATTCCAGATTTCTTGCGATTTGGTCGCTGCCTCCGGAGTTAGGCCGTTATCCGGAGTTACATCTGGAGTCCGGATGTCCTCATCATTCCCCCCTTCTTTAGAAGAGTTGGGCCTCAATGAGTGGTTCGGATAGGCTAGGGGTCCATCTTCCTTGTAAGCAGTTAGGTCTTTAACATTAAAGGAATGAGACATCTTTCCAAGCCATATAGGAAGCTCTAGTGTATAGGCATTAGAGTTGATCTTCTTGATGATTCGGAGAGGACCGTACTTTCACGACCTCAACTTGCTGTTAGTAGCATGGGCGAGTCGTTTCTTACTCAAGTGCACGAGGACGAAGTCCCATTCTTCAAATAATCAACAGCTCGCCTATGCAAATGGACCTTCCCCTTGACCTTGGCATTGTTTTTCTCTATCCGGGCCCCGACATCTGCATGAACCACTACTCCTTTTTTTCACAAATGCAACGCATAAGTGCAATAGTTCTACTTAATGCAACAGTCAATTGCAACAATTGTGTCTAATGCAACAGTAAATGGCCCTTTCTAATACAACGGTAAAATGCAACGGTTGTGGATAAGGCAACGGTCAAATGCAATGGTAAGAGCAAATGCAACGTGTAAATGCAACGATAAGGTGCAATGGAACGCTCAAATTTAACTAACACAATGGTTAATATTAATTAATTAAATTAAATAATAATAAAATAAATTTTATCACATATTTTTTCACGCACAACTCTAAACCCAAAATTTTCTTTTCCCACCCAAGGTTTTCTTTTCCCGCACAACTAGACCCAAAATTTCCCTCTTCCAAATCGATCTCCCTCTCCTCTCCCAAAATTTCCCTCACTGGAACCCTAAATACCAAATCGATCCCCCTCTCCTAATCTCCCAATCTCCCTCTATGGAGCCCTAAAATTATCGATCTTCCAATCTCCCTCTCGAGAGCCCTAAATTTATCGATCTCCCAATCTCTCTTTCTGGAACCCTAAAATTTTGTATCTCCCTTCGAATCAACCACGAAGCACGAAAGGTTCCAACCTGGAGAACTACGAGAAATAGGTATTGCTGTTAAATGTTTTCTTTGCACTGTGTAATTTTGTTTGCACTGAAATCGTGTTGGAGATAGCTGTTAATTGTTATAATTGTAACCCTGCTAAGCGTTATTCTGTTTCATGCCAATAGTTTTAATGGCAATTGTTGTTTTCAACGCTATGAACTTGTTTTCTTTTGATTAAATAATTATAAAATTAGGACAACTTTCCATTGAAGAATTTCAATTTATGCTATTTATTTTCTTAGTAAATGACGATGTTGCACACTCAAAGGCAGCAACATCTACAATTTAGAATTGTATGAACACTACAAAAAAAAAGAGATCTTTGAGGACAAATGACATGGGACAACTTATTCATATGGTCTTCAATTTTAGTTTCTTAATTGATATAGAGGACCATATCTATTTATGGTGCCCGAATTAATTTCTAATTGAAATCAGGGACAATGTCCTTTTAAATTACAAAATTTAAAATAAAGTAATTAATATATTGAAAATAGGGGACATCTTGAATTTCGGCTTATGTCTGCTCATCTTCTACCTAATTTACTGTCAACAACTCAGTACACAATGTTCCCAACTTATTTGCTCCATCAAAGTTTCATCTTCTTCTTACGAATTCTCGTGTTCTTCTTTTCTCTACCTCATTCACAATGTCAAAAGTCCTTTTCTGTAAACTTTATTCGAACCATACTATAGAGATGAAGCCAAAGAGGTCGATCTACAGTGGGTTCGTAGCTTTTTTGGTGATGGTTTCCGACATGGCTGGCCGGCTACTCTAATTTTCCTCTGAATTGATGGTTTAGAATCATGGTAACCTTTTTATTGTCTTGTGTTCTGATGATTGTGTTTTAATTTTACTTTTTGATGTTTTCCCATTGGGATTTTCCTCTTCTTGTTCAATTTTTGATATGGGGAATGCGTATTGTTGGTTCGAAAATAGGCGATAGGATTTCTCGATGTGTTCATATTAGCATCTACAAACAAATGAGTTTTGGTGCTATTTCCATTCTTGAGTCCTTGACTAGCAATTTGCTAACATTCAAACATTAAAACTAAACCAGTTGTATTAGCTGTACTAACTACACTGCAATTTTTTCAGCTTGTTGGTTGATGGAAGATGGGCTATGGGTATTTATGATTTTGAATTTGTGTTCGTTAGGCATGAAAAGTTGGAAACTTTGACTGACGGGAAGGTGTGTTTGATGGTTTGGCGTTGCAGTATACCTAGAAAAGCTGGTGTGAGTATGCCTCTTTTTCTTTATTATGAATTTTGTTATTATTGACCCGATCTGTTTAGTGCTTTCCAGTTTTGATTTATTGAAACTTGCTTATTTGAGTTGGCATGGCTATTTTAGTTGCTCGATTAACTGGCTACCAGATGAGAGCAAAACTTTGTGTATGTTTCCTCTTTTAATGTACTGTAGGTTCACTTTGAATTAATATTATTGAGTAATGTGATTGAGATATGTTACAAGTAGCAATTCCATAATTTTTTTTAAACAGAGTGTAGTTGAAATAGAGGTGTAAAAACATATTTCATGTGCTTGTATAAATGAATACACGACATTTTGGACTGTGGAGAAGAGGTTTCTCCAAACGCAAAACCTTTATATTAGAATTCTACTAAAATTACATATTTTGTATTTATCAATTACCTTATATTGTTAATTAATTGAATTACTTCACGTTTTAAGCCACCAAATTAGTGATTGTAATGGATAAAAATCTAATTAACAAATATATGATAATAATAAAATAAAGGAGAAAAGAAAAGATAAGTCTGAAATCGGTTATGATTAGTGAAAATTGAGGGGGAATAGTCAAATATTTTGGAGGCAAATTATGGAGGGTAAAACAATCAAATTGCTTATAAAAAAAAATCTCTACTTGATAAAAAAAATTAAAGGGATAAATGAAAATTGTTTGTGATAATATTTACGATGAGTAAAAGATATAATTCACTGTCCAAATGCATATGAAGCTTAGAATGTGTCCTGAATTGCCTCTCGCTCCATGAATTTTTAAAAGTTCATCTCGTCTTTCTGAGCTTTCCAAAAATTTTTCTCGCTCCCTTCAACTTATAAAAATGCACTATTTTTTCTCCCAGACGACAAGTGTCAACTTTTAATAAGTTTGACTTTTCAAAAATTTATAAAGATTTTAAAAATATTGTGTGAGTATATATTCTTATAACAATTAAGTAATGAGTCAATGTACTGTCACTTAGACATCACTTAGTTTGACTTTTTTTTTCTCCCAAACGACACCTAATCTTAATTATATATAATCATTTAAATAATGAGTCGATGTACTGTTACTTAGACATCGCTTAGTCTGGCTTTTTTTTCTCACAAACGACACCTAAACTTAATTATATGTAATCATTTAAGTAATGAGTTGATGTGCTATCACTTAGACATTGCTTAGTCTGACTTTTATTCTCTCCCAAACGGCACCTAAACTTAATTATACGTAATCATTTAAGTAATGAGTCGATGTACTGTTAGGTCCTGTTCTCTTCAACTTTTAAAACCTGAAGTGAACTTAACTGAACTTAACTTAACTTATTTTATTTACATTATTTTTTTAATTAAAATTAATGGACGTGACCTGAACTGAACTTAACTTAACTAAATTAAAGGTGAAGATAACAGGGTCTTACTTAGACATGGCTTAGTCTGCCTGTTTTTTCTCTCAAAAACGACACCTAAACTTAATTATATGTAATCATTTAAATTCAAGGTTAATGATTTAATAAGTTCTAACAAATTCATTTCAATGCAACAATTATTTATCGATATATTATTTTACAATAAACAATTACAAATAATAAAATAATTGATAATTAATTGCTAACATCAAAAGTTATATATCCAATTTGAAGAACAATTATGTGCAAAATTATTAGTCAAAGTACCAATAGCGTATATTTAAAAAAAATGATAAATAATGAAATTAAGTTATATTATACGATGATAATAATTAACAATAACAATAAAAAAAGGGCGACTTACAAAAATATACAAAAAAACAACTTTAGATTTCAAGAAAATGACAACTACGTTTAACTTATTACATAAATAACAAAAACAGTTTCATATTTACACCAAGTATCCACTTAAGTTTCATATTTACAAAAATTACATGTCTATACATATGCTTTACACGCATTCATTTACATATGCATTACATATCCATTACATATCCAATAATAATTCCGAACTGTTTGGTTAGTATAAACAGATTTACAAAGCCATTACATATGATTTACATATCCATTACATAATCATTACATAGCCAATAATTCCGAATTGTTTGGATAGTATAAACAAAACAAAATTTCGAAACTGTTTCGAAAAAATAAATAGATTTTCAAATCGATTACATATGATTTACACTGTCATTACATATGTTTTACATAAGAAAACCGAACTGGTTTACAGAGTTACAGCATAAAACTTTACAGATTCATTACATATGATATACATATACAATATATATTCTTTACACACTTGCAAATTCAATTCTGCTTTGAGAAAGAAAAAGAAGGATCCATTACACATTACACAATAATACATCGTCATTACATGTACTATACATGTCATTCGTATTATAGAAGCATTTTATCGAACACCTTATGTGCATCCTTCAAACATCATAATCTTCATCTACCACACAATGGCAACATCTAGTCCATTAAATTTGTCCACATAAAATCCTTATATACAGCCAAAAATGAATTGCAATTAAGAAACAACCGAAATTTATAAATAAAATCGAGATAAGAGTTCCGCAAATCGAGATCGGAACAACAAAATCGGATTTCTTGCCTGAAAACGGAAAACAAAAGACTCAGATCCAAAAAGAGAAGAAAAGAAACTCGACGAGAAAGCGTATTCGAGAGAAGATCCAACAAACCTTAGATATTGGATCTGATTCAACGTGAACGAGATCTGAAACTCAAATCGGAAAAATCAGAGGTCGTCGGTGACGAACTCAGAGATGGAGGAGGAGGAGGAGGCGGCGGCGAAGGTGGAGCACAAGGAATGGTGCCATCGGCTTCGTTGAAATCTGGCAGAGGAACACAAAATCGTTGATTAAATGTGAAGAAGAAGAAAAAGGTTGAAGAGCTTTATATTATATAACTTATTAAAAATGTAAATATGAAA
>CAOJBJ011579216.1:0-10323 GCA_948291685.1 Euphorbia celastroides | reverse complement strand
CTTTTATTTTATCAAATTTTATACATTGTATAATATGGGAAGAGCTCATGTATCTAAATTCTCCTAACTGGCGTTAACTTCAAAACAATTGACCGAGGGGTCATATGATAAAAATTTGATGTATGATTCTTAGAGTAGTGCCAAAAATGACTTAAAATCAACCTTTCCATTATCACTCTGAAAAAGTTAAAATTTGCATCATCAAAAATTGTTTTAATCTGACTAACCTTATGAATTAATATCACTTGTAAAATACCTTGTTATTGGAGAAATTTGATATTTGAAGTAAAAGATAGTCAACAAGGGCTTTGGAGGTTCCAATTTTGTCATGAATTGAATAAAAAATTAAACAATATTTTTTAAAAATTCTTTTTAGAAGAAATCATTCTCAACTATTGTTGTGAAAATAATATAGAATTTTTATCACGACACAAAATTAACAATTACAATCATCGTTATTGTGCTTTCTTTGACTTGGTCTTTCTGGTGCGCAGTTGCTTTTGGGATGCATTTTCCACCCACATCTCAAGGTCTTCTCATACAACATTATCGATATAACATGAATTGGATGGTGACAGAAAAAAAAACAACCCAGATATTTACCCAATTTACGGCACAAGAGTGTTAACGAGCCCAGCTCGAATCGAAAAAAATTAAAATCAGACAAATTGTTTAAATACTATATTTGGAGTAAATAAAAATTCAGATGAATAGTTAAAGTTTAAGCTAAACAGATTTTCCAAATATTACATTTTAACTAAATAAAATTAATCAATTAAATAAATAATTTAATCAATGATATAATATATAACGTAAAAAAATTAAACGAACTGGCTTTCCAGTCGAGCTTTTAACACCCGCCATATCAAGGACTTCTCATTTTTTGTACTTTTTATCTTCTACATATTTATTTATTTTGTATTTATTGATTGCCAACCTACCACCTGTACTAGTTGCACTTATTTACTGTGATTTCTTCCCTCTATCTCTCTCTCTCCATTTTAACTCTGCATTTACTTTCAATCAGCTCCCATTTCTATCATCTTTCGTCTGGCAATCCTATTCTGTTTAGGTAAATTCATAGTTTCTCGGGTTTAGTTTGTGTAGATTTTCAAAATTCGGTTGCTGTTTTCTTTGATTTCAGGTTTGTGACTGGATCTGTTTGTTTTTTCTCGTTTTATCTGCTACTTTTCTGTTTATACTATGTGATCTTTGGTATTCCAACTATTTTGTTACCTTTGTTTGTTTGCCTTATGAAATGGAGTTAGATTTGTGATTATCAAAGAAGTATTTTTTATTTTTGTTTGTGTAAAACTAATATGATCCATCACATGAGAAACACATGAACTTCATTCAGGAAACAAAAAGGTTGAGTTTCTTTTTTCCTCTTGTGCTCATTACAAGAGGAAAAAGGTAAAACCTGGTGGGTTCATCAAAGTATTTTTTATCTGTTTAATTTCTTGTGGATTTGGAGAAACCTGGTGGGTTTAGGATGATTTTTTTCGTTAAACCCGTTTGTTCAAATTATTTCATGTTAAACAAACCATATCTGTTGTTACATTTCGGTAAAAGCTGTTGTGCGTGTTGGCTAGTTTGATTCGTTTTCATAAGTTAAGGGTTTGTAATAGGTGAATGTTGAACAATTCCACGACATGATATTGTAGATTCATTCAGCGTTCAATGATGCAGGTGTGAGTATTTTCAACATATTCAATGAATTCATGTTACAAATTCCGTAGATAAACGAATTCAAACAAATTCTCTAATACCCAAATTAATTTCATGATTCTCTAATTTATGGACTGAAATTTAGATTATGAACTGATATAAATCAAATATATTAGAAAAAATAAAATATAACTATATAAGTGCAAGAAATCACGGGACATTTGATCTGTGGGTGGGTATGGTGGCTGCTCAAGCTGATGGTTAAAGTAAGAGGCAAAATATATAGTTAATTATGGGTCGTTGGGTTAGTTGTTTTTATATAGCCCACGTTTTTTTAATATGAAACGAACCGTTTCATTAGACTTAAAACATTCACTTTCACTCTCTTTTAACTTTATTACGAGTTAGGGTTTCTGAATTCAAAGTCAGCCTTTCCTCCATTGACGGCGGCAACAACTAGCATAAGGCAAGAGTTGAAGGGGAAACTGACGGTTGGGGTGCCTAATTATTCCAAAAGTTCCTTATGAACAATCTTGTGGAGAAGCTGGTGAAAGCTCATGAATGGCAACATTCAAGGGATCATAAGCAAAGGCACGAAGCTTGAGAAAAGGCAATGGTCGAATTCTCTCATAAAATCCTCTGTCATCCAGAGCACAAAGAGAAAGTTGCTGAAAACAGAAAATGAATGAGTTGTTTCTTGATTTTTTTACAAAATGAAAGTGAAACATTTGAAAGTTTAGGGTGTCAAATGACGACTTGAACCAACTTAAGGGTGATTTTTATGCAATTTTTCTATACTTTATTTTCTCATGCTTATATGATAGACGGCTGTATATAGCTGTTGATTTTTTAAGAGAAGATAAAAATTACTTTATCACGTACTAGAGATGTTCACGATTAAATTTTCATCACAATGTATTAAAAATCTTACAGAATGGGTTGGGCTAATTGTTCGTAATGCCGAAGGGGCTCTTTTCGCTTGTGTGATGGCACATTTTGCTTCTATTCACGAGGTATAGGCATTTTTTTTAATTATGAAGCTTTCTCCTAACTAAAATAAATTGGATTTTCTAATGTTATAAAGGAAATTGTACCATTTATAAACTTATTTTTTTTTCAAGTTTTCAATCATGTTTTTACTTGATTTTACATGACATGCATAAAGATAGTAGATTTTTTAGGTATAAACTATGTACTCCATTTTTTTTAATAAAATTGTAGTTTATGGCATAAAATGAGGTATAAAGCTTTCTAGGAAAGCAGTATGAGAAGGTGATTCTAAACAGGCTCTTTATCTACTTTGTATATACTTTTTGGATTGTTTAGGTATAGATCAATCCTTGAACTCTTGTTTTCAAAAAATGTTAATGATTTGGCATATACTATTTACTTATGTGTGCAACGGGAGAATTGGATGCTCGTCTTTAATGTAATGCTCTAAATTTTGTAATTACAACATTAATTGTTTTCTCATCAAATTTTTATGTTGTATAATATGGGAAGGGCTAACCTATCCAAAATCTCCTAACTCGTGTTGGATAGTGGAGGAAGGGTGGAATTCTGAACAAAAAGAGTTCATTAACCCTAAAATTTGCGTTATGTAAAGTTGTTTCAATGTCATTATCCTTTTGATTTAAATCACCGGTATTGACGATAATTTACAAGACCATTAGTAAGAGGAGAAAGATTCAAAGATTTATCCTCGGTAAAATATCACATTATCGGAGAAATTCTACATCTATAGCAAATAATTGCAAATGAGGGCACTAAAGATTCGATTTTTTCAAGAATGAAATAAAAAAATAAACAATATCATACATGAAAAATTCTTTTAAAAAATTATTCTAAACTTTTGTAATGATCACAATACAAAATTAACCATTATATCGAAAATTTTTACTAGAGTTCCGTTTTTTTTTTAAATTTTGGACCTTCGATCACCTCAAAATAAGAAAAAAATCATATATTTAGTAACTGGTGCTACACATTGTTTTTTGACTTACTTGTTGGTTTTTCCCCTTCTTGGGGGTCGAGGTCAAAAGTTGAAAAAAAAAATTGGAACCACCTAAAATTTTCCGTATTTAAATAAGGAGATTTTTTAGGAAGAGCCGGATTTTTTACGCCCACTCCTAATCTGACAATTAAAATTTTACTTAATATTAAATTAATAACTCCTTAATTCATGCACAACCGTTAGATAAGAGTGAGATTTAAAAAGTCCAGCTCTCCCTATCATTTCTCAAAAATCAAGTAAGACCCACCAACATGGTTTTTGTGCTTTCTTCGATTTGTACTAATGGCAGCTGGCACGCATTTACTGTGATTTCTTCCCTCTCTCTCTCCATTATAACTCTGCATTTGCTTTCAATATTTCTCTTCTCAGCTCCCATTTCTATCATCTTTCGTCTTGCAATCCTATTCAGTTTAGGTACGATTCGTTGTTTCTCGGGTTTAGTTTGTGTATATCTTCAAAAGTCGGTTGTTGTTTTCTTTGATTTTAGGTTTGTGACTGGATTTGTTTGTTTTTCTCGTTTTATCTGCTACTTTTCTGTTTAGACAATGTGATCTTTGTTATTCCTACTATTTTGTTTTCTTTATTTGTCTGCCTTATGAAATGGAGATAGATTTGTGTTCATCAAAAAACATATGATATTTTTGTCTGTGTGCAAAACTAATATGATCATCTATCACGTAAGAAACACATGAAATTCATCAAGAAAACGAAAAGGTCGAACTTTTTTCTTTCGCTTATCCTCTTTAAAAGAGGAAAAAGGTTGTTTTCTTGTGTGGATTTGGAGAAGCTTGGTTAGTTTACGCAGATTTGTTGTTTAAACCCATTTATTCGAATTATTTCAGATTAAACAAACCAGATCTATGGTTACGTTCCGGTAAAACTAGCCAATCATTCCCCAACCCGATATTATATATTCATTTAGTGTTTAATGCTGCAGGTGTGAGTACTTTCGAAATATTCAATTACTTCGTGTTACAAGCTTCGGTAGTGATCTGAGTTTGACATGGATGGTGTAGGAAATATCAGGTATGCGAATCTGCTTTTTTATTACACGTATTTTCTTTATTTTTACGAAATCTAACAATGGATTCGTCTTGTTTGTTTAGTGATACAAGTTTATTAAGCAAATAATGTGTGCTATAACTTAGAAGAATGTAGGAAGAATTTTGGATTACTGTTGATTTTGATGTCTTTGATATAACGTCTCAAAGGAAAATATTTAGCATGTATGCCTCCTAAACTATCTTAAGCTACGATCACACGATTGGACTTTTAGTCCATTGTATTTGCATCAGGAACGGAGCCAGGTTCGAGATTGGAGGGGGACACTCTGGCTGGCAATTTCCGGCGACGGCTAACACTTTCCGGGGACGACGTAAATTTTTAACTTGTCTTATTTAATTTTTCGTAATGAAAATCATACTTCCAAGAGATATTTGACACATACATTGTAAGAACTTATAATTCAAAAATATATACAAAAATTTCACTAGATAAAGATTACGTCCAACTTTATAAACATATATAGTTCTAATTAATTATATTTATTTTAACATAAACAAAATAAGTATAAAATGTGTATGTGATTTTTTTATGGTAATTTGTGTGTGATTGAGTTTTAAAGAAAGAAAGTATTAGTGGCCCAATAACAAAATTGTAACCCTAGATAACGCCGCCATATTCTTCAACCTGGAGTGCGCCACCCTTCTGTTTGCAATTTTGTTTATGTTTCTTATTCATTCATTTCTCGTCTCCGGCGATTCTTACTATCTTAGTTTCTTTGCTTTCTAATTATTGCAGACTGTGGACGGAAAAATCACTTGTCAGACTTTAGATTTTCACATCTACTCCTTCTATTAAACTTTCCGGCGCTGGTTGGGGGGAGACACCGGTACTGGGGGTCTTGGTGTTCCCCCCTCCCCCTCCGTCCCTGATTTGCATTAGGTTGTAAATCTTTTGTTACACCTTTTTTGTGTTTTTTTCTTTTTTGATTTTTATTTTTTTTGTTTTCTTTTTAATAAATGGAGCCGGTCTTATGCCGTGCTCAACCATTAATAAAAAATAATTTTAAGCTACGATTATCTTGTTTTAGGTGAATAAGAAGCATTTTTTTATATAATTTTACCCACTATGAAAAATTTCAAACAAGAATGTGCATTGTAGAAATGCCCATGACATCAAATAATGTAGAGTCCCTCAATTAGATTATGAGGGTAGCAAAATTTTTTCTAGTTTTTTTGCACAAGTTCATTTTTGTTGATTTAAGGTGTTGCTCGTATATTGCCAGTATAATGCTAATAGAAACTGGTCTACGTTTGTTTTAACTTCTTTTGCTAATATCATAACAGTGAACAATACTGAAGTGGTGTTTGATAGACCTACGGAAGCCCATGATATCATAAGGCATTTTTTTGAAGCCAACCAATGTTGCACAACGAACAACTGTCAGGTTAGAGAATATACAAAGTTACAGACCTCTGCTGAGTAATTCTGCAACCCGACTAGGCGACAGTGGAAAAAGAGTAATATCAATGCCATTCCTCTGAAACTGGTATTGGTTCTCATCTAGTTTTTGTCATGCAACACGATTTTCAATATGTTGTGGAAATGAAATGCATGAGTAACAGGTTTTAGATCAATAAGATCTCGTGCACTCATACTCTTGCCTCTGTGAAGAAGTTTGGATTGGAGTCACGCAATTTCTTCTCACCATAATTCACAAAGGAGAAGATGTTTACGACTCACTGTGTAACTTTCCGTCAAAACATCTTTGGGTTATACCTCAAGATGTTCGGAATCAAGTGTTGCTTCCTCCGAAGAAGGCCGTTAAAGTCAGAGGCCAAGAAAGCATAGATGGAGATCTCATTCAAAGTTGAGGAGGAAGTTCGAAGTGTGTTGCAACATTTGATTAACTATTAAAATAAAACCTGCCAGCTTGGTTTTTGTGCTTTCTTTGATTAGTACCGATAACTAGTTTCGGGTTTTCGGTCTTTTCATACATTGCAGAAATGTTTAGTTTGTTCTTGAGTTTTATGCCGAGTGAGGATATTGCTACTTTTAGGAGACAATTGCCTCGTTCGGGATATTGTTTGTAATCTGCATTCGAGTTTATAGGACATGTGATGTTGTACATCAGGGCCATTCTTGAACAAGTTTGACATTGAATATCAAATGTGTTTACATTTATTGGAAATTCGATAATCTAGTTGAGCACGGATTCGTTAGCTGAAAACAAAAAGCTATTCGTTTCATTCATGCTTCAAAGTTTCAAGCTTAAGCGACAAATACAATCAATCGATTATATAATTCCCCATAGAGGTCCAGGGAAAATTATTCGGATTCGGTGAAACTAAAGTTTCATGCAGTATAAAGGTACTAAGCCTAGCAAGGCTGAAAAGCTCAAGTTCCGTCTCCAATGTTGCTACTTTTCTCGTCTCCGAATCATAAAATCCATATTTCCACTTGCCTGAAATTTCAACAACGCCCTCTAACAACATTGCATCCTTTTCTGAAAACCAAATTGTGAATTCGGTTTGAAAACATGGAATGAAAATGTCGCCCCAAATATGGGAGACCTTGATTTTTCTTTGAGTCCAAGACATCGGATCACCGTATTCTTTCATTGTCCACACAAAAAACTCTCCCCTTTTAGTTTCATCTCCAAAACATAAAATGCAAAAACATTCGTCGCAGACACTCACTCGTATCTCTTTCCATGTTGTCACTTGGATATTCGGTACAGCCAAATTGGCGCATTTCTCCTACAATAGACTAAAAGCAACGATCCCGAACATTTCATCGCTCTCTCGAGGCCAATGAAGATGTCCACGTGCATAAATCCCAGGCCCTTTAACACAAAAACCTTCGAAATCAACTCTCCGCCAAGTATCTGTTCTCAACGAGAGAATCCACCCGAATCTAGTCTCGCCACTTGTCCGAACCACCTTATAATCGTCGGTCCACGAATCGTAACCCATCGATAGCCAAAAATCAACGCCATAGACACTATTACTAATTGGGTGAATCTTGCGACTCTCCAGAGTAAACGGATTCCATATCACGTAAAACGGACTATTCCATATTGGCCGTGACAGTAACGGAACTTCAAAACCACTAGTCCATCACAAGCACACATTACACTGTAAGATCTATCGTTTTCTCGGTCCATGAGATTGCACTGCAGTGTTAAAGAGGGGAAAATTGAATCGAGTGACGCGGATTCTCCTCCGCCGGACTGAGTAGCTTTCGAGAATCTCGACCACAATATTGTTGATGTGGAAAAGCTCGGCGAATGCAGTAGTGTAATCGAAAAGCAACAGCAGGCAATTGTAGGATCTTCGGAGATGTGATTGAATGAAGAGAGAATTGGAGATGAGAGAATGTCATTGTTTCGATACGGACTTGAAACGCAGGATAGATTTCAAGGGCAACCGCAAGAGGATTGCTTCTATGGAGTCGTACGGCCGAAACACCATGGCTGGATAAATAAATATTTGTTATTTTAGATCGTATTTTATAGTATGTGTAATAGGAAGAATGAGAGAAGATACATGAACTAAGAATTTTAAAAGTTTGAATTGAAGTTAATTAGTTCATGCATTCATATAAAACAATGCATGGATTAAGAAGTCTAAAAGTTTTAAAAGTTAATTAGTTCATGCATACGCATGAAAAAAAACAAAAAAGTGATTTGCTTATTTATTATTGTATTAAAATCTTAGAAGTGTAAGAAAATATCGGACAATGTACTGTAAATATGTAATTGTATTCATGTATATGGAATAGGAAGAGATTTTCTGTTAACCATATTCTAAGATAATGTCTTCCGATCATCAATTGAAACTTGAAAGACATACAAAATAATCTTTAACCGAAAAAATAAGAAATGCAATATGTGAATAAGAAAGACAATCCAGCTATTGGCCAAAAAGATTTGCAAGCATGGGTGAAATAAAAGTTTAATTGAAGTATTAGTCAATCGACAACATGTCACCCTCTCAAAAGGTCGGTAAAGTATTTAAATGGGATGAAAAATAGTGATGCAAAGATGCATATTAATCAAATAACTAATTAATTATGTTTTTATCTAAATTAACTTTCAATTTTCACTTTTATCTCATTTCTCACCTTTCCTTGCATAATCTTTAGATGTTACTATTAAACATTTGTTCTCTTAATTAATTTGAATTTGAAATCATCATATATCTCAAAGCGTTGATTTTGTGTGAAAAAATTCCACAAAATTACGTAAAATTTAGAAAAAAAAGAAAAGAAATTTTGTGCAAAATTTTTTATGAGATATATGTGGAAGGGTCCAAAAATGTGAAAATACGTCTAGGAGCATGGTTTAGTTACAAAAAATCCTTAAATCTTAAAAAATTCAGAAAATAAAGAAGATAAATATGATCCAAGAAATTTAAAAAAAAATATTTTTGGAAGGGTCTTCGGACGTAGACAAGTAAAAAAAACTCACAAAAAATATAAAAAATGAAAAAGGTAAAATATTAATATTAATATACATAAAGGGAGAAGGTGATAAAAAAAATTAATCAATTCAATGTAATTTGTAAAAGCAGATACATAACACCTCAATTCAATCGAATTCTCTCATATTCATACTTTTTTAAGTGATTTGCAATTAATATTTTTGTAAGAAACTAATTCTTACATTAATTTATTCTCTTTTCATCTTTTCGTAAAACAAAAGTATGGTGAAAATGCAACCATCACTCTTCCAAACACAGACACTCTAGTTTCCGATTTTTCATGAATGGAATAAAAAATAAAACTATTAGTTATAAAAAAAAAGTTTACAAGAAATTATTCTGAACTTTGTTGTGAAATAATAAAAAAACTTTATCACAATACAAAATTAACAATTATATAAAACCCGCCAGCATGGTTTTTGTGCTTTCTTTGATTTGTACTAATGGCAGTTGGCACACATTTACTGTGAGTTCTTTCCCCTCTCTATCTCTCTCTCTCCATTATAACTCTTCACTTACTTTCAATATTTCTCTTCTCAGCTCCCATTTTTATCATCTTTCATCTTGCAATTGTATTCTGTTTCGGAACAATTCATTGTTTCTCGGGTTTAGTTTGTGTAGATCTTCAAAAGTCGGTTGCTGTTTTCTTTGATTTCAGGTTTGTGACTGTATTTGTTCGTTTTTCTCATTTTATCTGCAACCTCTCTGTTTATACTTTGTGATCTTTGTTATTCGAACTATTTTGTAACCTTTATTTGTCTGCCTTATGAAATGGAGTTAGATTTTGTGTTTATCAAAAAAGTATTTTTGATTTTTGTTTGTGTGTAAAACTAATATGATCCATCACATAAAGAAGCACATGAAATTCACCGTGAAAACGAAATGGTTGAGCTACTTTCTTTCGTCTATGCTCATTACAAGAGGAAAAAATTTAAGTAGTTGTTACAAACAATGCTCATGTCTCGGGAAGCTAATGGTGTGGTAGACAAGATGGCTAATTTCGGAAGGTCTGCGGCTTCTATTGTGCATTGGGATATTATTCCAAATTTTTGTATTGGCAATTTTTTGCACGAATTTCGTTTTGCATTGGCCGATGCATGTATCGGTTCACATAACTTTGTATTTGTGTTTCTTTTTTTCTTTATTAATAAATTT
>CAOJBJ011577538.1:0-10328 GCA_948291685.1 Euphorbia celastroides | reverse complement strand
CGAATCCGCTCCTCTGCCATGCTCCAAGTATGTAAAAGAAACAGCAGAGCCCAACTACGATAAAAATTTGTATAGAACTCCTTGTCCTATTATCAGCTGAATTAGTTTTCAACGCCATTATGACCCTGAAAGAACAACCAGATCCATTTAGTACTAAAACAATAGTGACAAAGACCATACTAGCTGATCCACTAAAGCATAGAATAAATAGTGACAAAGACGATACCAGCTAGATCCACTAAAGCATAGAATAGAATAACGCTAAGCCTCCATGAAAAACCTCTGAAGTTCTATTCTACTTAAATCGGGTGAGATATGATGCAATCAACAAAAAGAAGCATATGTAAAAATCCATAATCAAGACTCACTCTTTATGTTTTTATCCCTTTTTCTGCCAATAATTTAGAGAGACAAACCCATAGGAAAAAACAAAAGCTGATCACTGTATTAAGCATGAAAGACATTTGCATCTCGCTGCTAAAGAAAAGAATTACATCAAATTGCAACGGTTCTTGAATTAAATTTAGTAGTAAGAACCCAAGGCAGCTCAAGTTCCAAATAGATCCAACAGAAATCCGATCTCAAAATTCCAGAAGAAGTAATTGGCCACAAAAGCAGAAATACACCAATAAAATAACAGCAATAGAATAAGAAGATAAAAGTATAGGCTCACCAATGGCATGAAGCAATCGATGGGAAACGCCAATGAAAAAGAAAGAGAAATCAGCAGAAGCAAAAACGAGCAGAGGAGCTTGAAAAACACAATGATAGAAAAGATCTGAATTCAAAGATCCAAAGCGAACACTCATTATTATATAAATTATTATTATTCTATACTTTTTCTATAGAAGAAAATGTAAGACGGTGAGATTTTTTAGTTTAAATAATTTCCTTTTAGATTTCTCCTGCTCTCCTTCATTTTTGTTTTTATTCCAGTTTTATCCTAAATCAATTCATTGTATACTAGTAATTTCCTACATTATCTATGTGCTTTCTTTCTAGTTTTTCAATGTTTTTTCTATTTTTGACGAATCGTTTCCTGTAATTTTTAGCACTGGAACAATATTTTCACCTATCATTCAATGAAAACTGTACAAATTATTTATTCTGTAAAGTAGAGATGGACTAGGTTCCTTCATGATTCAACCTAATCTATAATCTCACATACATGAAAGTTCATATATTTTAACCACAACATGTTTCATTTCAAGTGCTTATTTTGTTTCTCTTAAAATACTTTTAGCTCTGATCTTTAGTGATCAATGTCACTACTTAATTAAATTTTAAACATTAATCGAATAGTTGACTTTTAAACATTAATCGAATAGTTGACTGACAACCTTTTCAAATTAATATAAAGTTTTTCGTTTCTAAATTATATGAAGTTAGTAAGCAAATAGCAAATCCATGAATATAAAGAAGTGGAATGAACAAGGAATCCCTTTGAACGACATGTTATAAAAAGGAAATCCCTACATTTTGAAATTAACTTTTTTTTTTAGTTTTTCTTTTTACTTTTAGCATATTTTTCTCTTTTTTTTCAAATTTATAAATATTAGTGCAATGTTGTAAAAATTGGCAACATATGGGATTAGGAATCACCGACAATGGCATTGAGTGCAACCTAAATTATTTACATAATAACGAAGTCCATGTAAATACAAAAACAAACAACTGATCCACTCATATAGTTAGAATTAACAAAAGAATTTGAGAAATGTATCAAATTTATGTATGCTATCTAACATAATAAAAATATATTATAGTTGAATGTGATACAGTGTATCCACCAACTAACATGCCAAGAAAAGGTCGTCCACTATTCTAGTCAGCTACCAATGCCTCTTATTTATATTCTATAATTATATATATATTAATTATTGTCAGACCAAAATATCAATCAATTATATTCGGTGTATGACCACCAACCACACAATTTTATATGAGGGAATTAAAAGGTCAACTGAAAAACAAATCAATATTCTACCAAATTGTGGAGCCATATATGGATGATCTAAAAGGAAATGTGGGTACCATTGATCTAAAAAGAAATGTGAGTAACATTGTTATCTTCTAACTCTTTTCAACATAAGAAATCTAAACAAATGCTACTAATTCAAGACCATGACTCTGAGAAGGTGAAATAAGTAGAAATGGGAAGGAATTTTGTTGCAGAAGTTAACAAGGAGAAGATGGAGATAATCAACGTTACCTTGCGTTAATTAACATTAACTCCCGTCAAATGGTTTTAGGGCTGATTATCAGGGCGGTCTCAGGAAATTTCAGGGTCCCGAGCGAAAACCAAAATATGGTCTCATGTAAAGTGAAATTACGTTGACACTTTATAAACAATTTTTTAGATTGCTCACCTCCAATAATCTTAGCACATTCATTTTACTTGTCGAATTCGTGACATCCCTAGTCACGCGAAGAGTCTCAACTACGAGGGTGTAAAATTTGTAGTCAAACAATCAATGTCATATATACTTTTTTTTAATAATTAGTATATCTTTGAATAGACTGTGTTTCGAACCCAAGTAAAATGAAGGTGCTAAGATTATTGGAGGCGAGCAATCTAAAAAATTATTTATAAAGTGTCAACACATTGGAAGGTGTACCAATTGAATAATTAGTGGTTGACTCTTTAGGTTGTGACCCTAGCGTTAAAAGTTTGAATTGTCATAAAGAGGGATGAGATGAACCTTTTTTATTATTATTATTGTAAGTATAAATAAGGCAACAATATTTTTAAAAGAAGAAGATAAAAAAATTGATACTAAACTACTAAATTTTATGCCAATAAATATAAGTGTAATGTGGTGAATATAAAATAAATTGAATGCTTAATGTTTAATGATAGATAATATGTAAAAGTATAAAAAAGCAATACATACAAAATGAGGTCTTATTAGTCATTTTGAATAATAATAATAACAATAACGTGTAAAAAATGAGAGAAAAAGAAAGAAACAGAAACAGGGGCGCGCCAGGAGTCGAACTTAAATCGTCCCAATGAAGGTTGCACGCTTCTACCACTGAACCATCTTCTCTGAATATTACATTCTCCTTCATAATAAGATATATAAGAAAATTTATTTACTTATATATTTATAATAACCCGAAAATTCCGGACCCTTACAGCTCGGGGCCCTGGGCGGTTGCTCACCCCGCTCCTGTTAATAGCCGGCCCTGATGATTATGATTAATGGTGTCACATGCAAAAAATTGATTGAAGAAATTAAAGAGGACATATAGCTTGGGACAACAGATTTTTATCCATGATCTCAAAGGAAATGAGGGTAACATCATTGTCTTCGAACTCATTTCAACATAAATGCGTCATTTCGAGCATGGATGATCTTTTGCTGCTTTCTTTCATTCTTTCAAACCGAACTTAAAATGATCGCTCTCACCATGCTCGTATTGTCGGAAAGCATTTTTAGTATTTAATGGTGGTAACTTAACCAATTTTAGTGACAATTTGGGTTGAGTTGGACACTTATCCTATTCCAACGCATGAATTTGAAAATCATACATGTGTTGCCTCTAGTAAGTATTGAGGCAAAATATTTGATGTTCCCAAAGAGGATATATGTTCGCTGCCATTTTTATTGCGTGTCATTTTAATGTCATCTTGTTTTTTTAAAGTACTTTAATACCTTCCCTCAAGCTAGAAATGAAAATTAATGAAAATGAAATGTTCAACTTGTGCTGAAGTAACCGGTCTCTAAAGCAATTTTCTTATGCTTCATGTACAATATTATCAAAACCATCAGAAAGACACCATTGGAGATAACCCTAACACAGTGTTAAGAACATGATTTTCAACAAAACACCATTGAACATTGTTTTTTTTAATAATTAATAAATCCTCGAAGAGACTGAGTTTCGAATCCAAGACCTCCCACCAACACATTGGAAGTTGTACCACTTGACCAAAGACCAATTAATACCATTGAACTTTGTTGAATTGAATAACCATATAACACTGTTGATAACCCTACTTTCGAAAAAACACAATTGAATCTTGTCGAAGTTAAGAACCTTAGAACACGGTCACAAACACTATTGACAACGGAACATCAAAAGCGACTCAAATGGCATGTATGCTTGCCACCGGCAGGACTCCAATCGTCGAGATATGAGACAATGGTACTCCGGTCACCGTGGTATTGTAGAACTCAAGGTTGTTATCGGTGGGATGTTGGTCACCGTAACGCTAGAAACCAATGTACTCGAAGGTGAGACTTCAGTCACTCGAGTGGAAGAAGACACCATGAAATCGAGTGGAAGAAGAAAACGTCATTAAATCGTAATAGAAAAAGAAAAATGAAAAACTTATTCAATAAACTTGAAGAACTAAATGAACCAAGGAAATAAGGAATTGAGGAATACAAAGAACCAAGAAAAAGATGAACCAAATAATCCAAAGAATGAAGAAGGAAATTCATTTTGAATTTTTAGGTGGAAGATAGAAAAAAATTGGTTTGAAAGGAAGAAGTAATAATTAAATATACCAAATTGTCATATGAATGTTGGAAAGCAATGTTTATGAAAGGGACATTAAATGAAGAAAAATCATCTCGTATAAAAAAAAGAAAAATCATCTGAGACAAAAACAAATCAAAAAAATTATGGAAGTAAAAAAAAAAAGAAAAACACATATGAGAGAACACATGTATATAAAACATGCACTAATTTTTATTGATTACCAACTATATTAGATTTAAATTGGTTCCTAGTTTATATTTTGGGGAATAGTTAGTTTTTTAATGGAAAAACACATAGTTTACATTTTTAAATTGACTCAAATTTTTATATGCACATAGTTTACATTTTTAAATTGACTCAAATTTTTATATGTTATCCCGAACTTTTAAAGGTTTCACTTTGTTCCCTTAATTTGACAAAACATTTCACTTTACCCCTTATCGCCATGTATCATTGATTGATTTTGATTTTTTAAAGGTTTGAAAAGTCAAATCAACTAAAAGTTGACACTTGGCAATGAGAGGTTAAAGTGAAATGTTTTGCGAAGTTGATGGGGTAAAGTGAAACGTTTAATCAAGTTGAAGAGGTAAACTGAAACCTTTAAAAGTTCAGGATGGTATATGAATTTTGAGTTAATTTAGGGATTTTTTTTTTTTTAATTGATGAAAGCAATTAGGACATATGGTTGCGAGATTGGTTTTTGAGCATCTGTAACTAAATGTCAAAATCTGAATCCAATTTTTTCAAACAACGGAATATTAACTTCATGAAATTCAAATACTAATTTTCAATTGCATATGTTCTTTTTCTCGTTAATCGTGCATGGATCATACATATGTCAATATAAAAACCATTACTACATGTTGACATCACTTTTTTTTGTTTTTAAGGATTAGATGCTTATTTTGAAACTAAAATTATGATTAAAATAAAGGCTAGTTGGGATAATTGTCCCAGAAAATTATTTCACTAAAATCTTTGGAAGACATGAATGAAATATAAAATTGCAGAATCACCTAATTATTTAATTTTGAAAAATGGAATACAGGCGTTGTAATTAAGGTGGTATTCCACTTATTGCAACGCCTGTAAGATTTTAGTGTAATAAGTTCAACCTTCGCACCACTGCGATCTAAATTGTATGAAGTTGACAACGCACTCAAATAAAAGTGCTCTATATGTGATAAAATTAATATGTATGAAGGATATATTGGAGATTTTACACTCTTGTAACATATGTAAAACTGTTACTGGTTTGACTTGTTAACCTTTTGATATATGAAATGTTTTGGTTGACCTTACTTTTTCAAAAAGTTACATGGAGTGGGTAATACACTTCATTAAATATGACTCATTTTATTATGTATTTGGTGGTCGAAAGATAAAAAATAAATACTTTAAGAAGCTGAGAAAAAATTTTAAAAGTTTTGGAGAAATTGGGGGGTTTGATGACTATTTTAGAAAATAAGCTATGTAATTAGTCTTTATGTTAACCATCTTTCATTAATATTCGTCGAAAGAATTGCTGTAATCCATTGTTTTTCTAACTTTTAGCTAATTTATAATTTTTTAATTTTTCATTACAGGAATCTACAATATAGCATTCTTCTTCCCCTCACTTTTGTCTTCTCCTAATTCATTAAGAATTAAGAAAAATTGGGAAACTTCCAATTAAAATATTCTTCATTAAGTTTAAGTGGTTAACACTGCCTGTTTCATGGTGATACTCTATATAATATCCTTTGTTTGACATGCAAACATAGAAAATTATATATAAGAAATATGGTAGTTTAAGTAATTGACAAGCGAATAAACACAATGAATTTTCTCTCCAACACTAAGGAATTATTTTCCTTCATTTCTGAAAAGTATTCCACTGATTTGGAAAGTATTTTTCATCATTTTATTTTATTTTTTATCTATACATTCACATCCTCTAAACTTATTATAAATAGCCTTGTGTTTTCTCATTTCTCTAAACTTGTGGCTATTGGTCTCTAGGCCCTGAAGCTTATTTAAAATACACTTATAATTCCTAAATTTTCACATTTCAACTTCTGATTTAATAAGAAATAATGACATCTTTGAGAAGTCAAACCCATAAAATTCGACACACGGCGTTAACGAAAAAATTGATGCATTTTTATAAGTTGAACGGGCAAATTGATACATTATTATAAATCAAGGGGCTAGAGGAACTTTCAAATATTCTTGATAAAAGAGATTATTGAAAGTTTCCATCGCATTAAAATTGTATAAATGTACCAATTTGTCACCTTTACTTGCACAAATACACCATTTTATTCTCTAAATGTCATATATCAAATTCTAATTGACTTTACTTTTAAAAAATATCATTTTTTCTTTTCAATTAGAAGTTGACATGTAACATTTCAAAGTTCAAGATGCGATTTAGACAACCGAGTGTATTCTACTAAAATATGTTCAAAAAACTATACTACAGTTCTTCAACAATTACATTAATGAAAGTAAAAGTAAAGGTAAACCTTAATATAAAAAATATATGGGATGAATTTAGTAAATTCCAATCCGAAGGAAAGGGACAACATATCTGCAATATTTGCTTTCTAGAAATCAAAATTTTAAAACTAAACTAACTTTACAAGTATATCTGCTCTTGACATAACCTTAATAAAAGCATTTATTTACACTAACAATTAGGTAACTAGTGCTAATCAAATTATCCCATTTATCACCATTTTTAACATGGAAATAGCAAAAATGAAGGCTCTACAAAAACTTTTCTTCTACATACACTAATTTTCTCTAACTTCTCATGACACCAAATTAATTTATCTGCCGTTAAATTTGACGAATTTAGCACTTTTGCCACCAATTTCAGCTCAACTTGTGCTATCAACACCGTTTGATTCATCCCTTGATCTTCCCTTTGCTTCTTGAATTTTTTCACTATGCAATTTCCACTTTTCAATACATCCTTGAGCTTTTTCTCCTTCTGAAAATCTCGAAATCGATAATTAGAATGAAATTATGACAACTTAAGTTTTAGTAAAGACTAAATGTTATGTACCTTTTGAAAATTGGTCCGAACGTCGGTTAATAGATCTAAATCTTCAGGATTTTCAAGGCTAAAATTAGAGTGCAAATGAAAGAGTGCATTGCTTTCGTCTTTATCGACCCGAACAAAATCCCAGAAGACCTTCATTGATTGCTCAATAATGGCTGGAAGCATTTGGGTTGTAACTGAATCTCCACTGCTTTCATTTCCTCCTTTTCCTTTGTCCTTGTCTTCTGCAATTTTGTTCAATCCCTCAGTTACAAATTTTCAGCCATAAACTTAAAAAATGTCATCTTTTTTACCTCTAAGAAGCGGAACTTGTAGAAGACTACGAAGAACGCAACGATTATTCACATAATTCTGAACCCTCGGCCCTTGAAATTGCTCATTCTCCAGAAATCTTTGAACCAAAACTTGAAAAAGCTGAAATTCACCAGCCACTTGATTAAAAAAATGTGAGCCTTGTGATTCATAGTTTCTCAATTCGAGTGCCTTCAAATATTGCCAATGCAATATTTCCCATGATAGGCAAAGATGTCCAATGTATACACTTTCTAAATCTCTGTTCATATCAGAAATGATCTTTTTCATCGGCTCAATCACTGCAGTGCCTTTGCAAAGCCATAAATTGTGGGAAAGAAGCGAGATAACTGCAGGAACCGAAGAAGATTTTCGAGATTGTTGGAAATCAACTGCGCCTTTCATCTCTAGTAATCCTGTGGATCGCATTGAATGTTTTCTTGTAAGAGTTGCAAAGAAAAGGTGGACCTTTTGGTCAATAAAGAACGGGGATATGATCCTTTAATAATGTAACAATTATGAAAGAAAAAGTAAGTGGGGTGGGAAAAACAAATATCACAATAACTTTCTGGAAAAAAAACAAATTAGCTCAGAAAATAAAGCAGAGTTAGAGAAGTAAACTGACCGAGAGCATGCATAGTCTGGAAATTCAAAATGTCTAATTTTCGCATTTTATCGGAGTAATTTTTGTAGACTTTCCGAACCCCTTGAAGGATATTTTTGTAATCGAGTTTTTGATCGTCGATCTTCATTGGCTTGAGGTGTTGAACTGCAGATTTCGGGGTCTCTAACTCTTCGGATTCGGATTCTTCTAGAATAGTTGGAAGGCCTCCAGTTCTTGCTAGTTTCATCTCGAGCTTCAGCTGTTCTATTAAGTCTTCGTGTTCAACCGAGTAATCTGCTTCTTTTTCGACTTGAAAATCAGATTTTTCAGAAACTTGTTCATCAAAAGATTCTGCACTTGATGATTCGTCTTCGAATGGGATCAAATTTGGGTTCTTCGGGTCGTATTCAATGTGTTCATCATCTGAATCTGTAGATTCCATTTCACTATTGTCGTCTTCAAAAAGAGGAGTTTCGGGTTCAGGTAAGTTATCAAAAAATCCAGTACCAGAAACTCCTTTGCTGATCGAATCGATTTCTTCAGAAAAAACATCATCTGAAATGACAGAATCCTTGTCTTGATCGCTTTCAGAGAGTGATTGAACTTCATTTGATGACTCATCTTCGTCTTTTAGATCATGAATTTCTTCCATTTCTGGCTTCTCTGAGACCTCATCAATAACTACAATTTGGAAAGAATTCTCTGTTTTCTCTGTTTCAATTCCATTCTTATCAGCACCAGTAATCACGTCCGTTGAAACAAATTTCTCTGTTTCGAATCCATGATTATCAGAAGCAATGATTTCATCATTTGAAACAAATTTCTCTGTTTCGAACTCTTGATTATCAGAAGCGATAATCTCATGCTCTGAAACAAATTTCTTTGTTTTCTCTTCTTCAAAGTCGTGATTATCAGAAGCAATAATCTCATCATTTGAAACAAATTTCTCCCTATCAGAGATAAGTTCATCAATGAATTCAGGCTCTTCTTTTTCCTCTAAAACCTCTTCATCATCAGCAGTATTACTTTCGAAAAATTCCTCTGTTTCTTCTTCATCTACTCCAACTTTCTGCATATCGAAAACCGGATCACTAAAACCCGAATCCATATATGATTCATGGATTGAAAAACTCAGTGTTTCTGCTTCTTCAAAGAATCTGCAAATTCCTTTCTCCGACCAATATTCGTACCTACTACTACTACTAATACTCTGTTTTTCCCTTTGATCAACCTCCAAATTGGTTTGATTCTCGCAAAGATTTCTACTTTCTTCATTTCTACGACAAAATCGAGCAAACCCATTAAATAAAAAATCATTTTAACCCTCAAAAACGAACAAATCAGGGATTTACTTACCTGAAAAAACGTCTGGACAATAGTCCAAAGAGGTAGGAACAGAAAAAACTGACAACCCTGAACATGTGATCATAGACGAAATCATTATTAAGAAATCGGAAGTGGGTTTTGATCGAGTAAAAAATTCTGCAACCCATTAGCCTGTGAGTTGAGAGCAATGTTTCTGCAATTGGAAGCAAAGTGAAAGAAAGAGTGGGTAATTATTTACAAACGAAATTTGATAATCAAAGAAGATGCAGAGTTGAGTGATGATGGTGAAACTCTACACTTGTAGGTTGAGAAATTTGAGAGAGACAAATTTCGGCATTTGTTCTCTCTACCAAATTCCCATGATTTATCGCCAGAGATTCAGCTCAACAAAGATAAAGCAACACTTGTAACAAAATTAATGGAATGTGGTACGTATATTGGCCTCATTTTATTTATTCCCTTTCACAAATTTAAAGCTGTACCTTAAACAATAATTTTGTTATTGTACATCAGTACATCAATTTAGAAATAATATCTGATGTACTTAATTTTTCAAAGAATTTAGGC